>OZ024902.1:134424949-134494949 GCA_964017125.1 Flabesymbios commensalis
CTACAGTATCCCGCTCTACCAGCTGAGCTATCGCGAGTGGTGTGGCGACAGGACCTCTTACACGTGAGGTTGTGGGGATCGGCGACCGGTTTCCTTTCGGCCGGTGTGGCCAGACGGGATTGGGTAGCTGACGAGTTGCATACTCCCGTCGGATCTCATCCACGCTATCTTTGCCGCGTAATTTGACCATTCTTCCACTTGTAATCCAACCAGCAGAGCAGGCAGACGTGCCGTCCTGCTCCCCGCAGAGTCAGCCACGTAACCGAGGCCATCTACCTGTCCGGGGATATGTGCACAGCGATTTATCTGTTTGATTGATATAATAAATGAAAGAAAGGAGAAGTAGAAGGGTCTACTTTTTTGTGAACAAAACAACTGGAGATGTCTCCCCTCGAGCAGCATAACCATAAATGTTGATAGCTAATAGATGTTGTGTCAATGGATTTTGTAATAATTGATGTTATTAAATGGCTCCTGTGGACAGTGGAGACTATGTACTAAGCGGAATTTATAAAAAAAGGAGAAGTAGAAGGATCTAGTTTTTTGTGAACAAAACAACTGGAGATGTCTCCCCTCCAGCAGCATAACCATAAAGGTTGATAGCTAATAGATGTTGTGTCAATAGATTTTGTAATTAATGTTATTAAATGGCTCCTGTGGACACTATGTATTAAGCGGAATTTATTATTCCGTTTTGGTGCGAAACACTTGTCAACACTCTCAGCAAACACGACGTTGAGCAAATGCTGGTCCAATGCTGGTCCACTATCTGTGCCGCTGGCCCAGCATCAAACCAGCACTGGTTCAATGCTTCGTGTTTGCTGGGCTGCGTTCAACCCAGTAAACACAAAACATTTGTACAATGAATAGCAGCTGGTCTGGTAATGCTTACTGCTGGCAGCGATTACAAGCAAACACCGACCCAATGTTTGTTAAATGTTGAGCCAGCATCGCCTGTGCTGGCCAGTATCCATTCAGTCCTAGTCAGTATTTCATGCTGCCAGTACCTGCATGCTGGCGGTAAGGGCACGATGCTTTGCAGCACGTTGGGTCTCGCTTTGGAAAGAAAATCTCTCTGATTATATCACGTAATAAACTCTCTATCATTCTCTATCTGACAGCGTTCCACTGGACACATGAACACGATCACTGGACACCTAGCAAACACCAGGCCAATTTTGGTTTAAAGTTGAGCCAGCATTTTAGCAACATGAGCCAGCGTGTTAACATGTTTAAAAAATTCAAAATAAATGAGACGGATTTTATATTTTTAAAATAGGTGCTTTTAAGCATAAATAAATGATATCACGCATTGTATGATTCCTTCTCAGAAATATTGCTAGTCTATTTTCTCACGTATTCAGGCTGACCGCGCCCCTTGCCGTGTCAGAGTTCATGCAGGTACATGCGCTCGACGCCACAGCATGCAGTCGACCGGCCGGTGAAATATGCTAATGGGCTGATGTGGCACACAGACCACGCACACCGCACACAACCGTAAAACCTACACCGATGGGCACTACACTACACGCGCTAACAAGCATCGATGCGGGCGACCGATTTTGACGTCACAACGAATGCTCCTCAAAGTGAATATAGAAAAAAAAATGTGTATTCATTTTGGGAAGCGTTGGCAATTGAATTGCATGCCATGCAAACTTTGCAGACTGCTGTCAAGCAGATATTCAATTTCAAGAAATTAATTTTCAAAATTGGGACTGTAAATGAATAATACAGTCACACCTAGGCTAGACTATCGTCTCGAGAACGAATTTTTCTCAAGATTAGATAATTTTAAATAGTTTACACATGACTTGACAGTTGTTTTATCGAGACATATCTATCACTGTTGTTTTTCGACTACCGCGGGAAACATTTCCGCGCAGTTCTAATTTCCAAATACATACTAACCTCTAGTTTAGCATAGTATCCTAGCAATTATTCTGGCATTTGTACATGATATTATAAGGCCTTAAATCCTCACCAATTCATGTGTTATATATATATAACAGTAAATGTAGTAGTTCGTTTTCTGCATAGCAGTATGACGATTCAACTTAACTTATACGTCACTCAGCAACCCCAGTAGCAACAATTTGTCTAACGACTCGCCTTCAGACACTTCAGACTTCACAACTTCATCATATTCAGGAACTTTTAAAAACTGCTCAATGTGCACATACTAGTCTCTCGGATGGAAGGATGGCCGGCCACCGCCACGGTGGCTGGGTGGAGAGATGCGTCAGTCCAACACACAATAATAGCGACGCGTCTGTCCAACACATTTGGCTTACAGATTGTGAGATAGACATAGACTGGCATATCTAAATGTATGCCGTTTCAAACACGCTTGAGTCTTGCACAGTAGCCAATTAGGCCCGCAGACTCAAGTGCTTAGCTTTTTAAATAATTTCAATATATAAACTGTTTTAATATCAAATGATTTTGACCGACTTGTCAAATTCTGACAGGCTTGTCAGCATACTGTAGACTGTGTTTGCACAGATTCAGACACAGACAGCACACAGCTACAGTGCTGCTCAACTACAGTCTGCCGCATACCGGCGGCCGCAAAAGTCAGTTGACGTACACACGCATGTGCAAACTCAAGCATGTTTGAAACGGCATACATTATCACCAAGTAAAGAAATGTTCAAAAAGTTAAATTGGCTCCCATTTAATGAATTAGTCAAGTATAAACAAGCTTGTCTGATTTATAAAAGTACAACAGACCAAACGCCTTCTTATATTCAAGATTTGCTTACAAATGTAGCAGATTGTGTAAGTCATAGCCTCAGATCATCAGCTCAATATAAATTGTACCTTCCAAGAGCACATTCTAAATCCCTGTCATACCTAGGTGTTAACATATTCAACTCAATTCCCAAGGATATCAGACATGCAGAATCTTTGTCCCAATTTAAAGTAGGGTATCATAAGTTACTCTTAGAGCATATACAAAATAGATAGTTTTATATTTCCAGCACATTGTAATTTTTATTTTAAACGTCATCAGAATATTATTTTAATACTGTTTCTTTCAGTATGTAGCTAATGTGTAAAAAGATGTTATTGTTATTATTATTCTTTTTATGTATTGTCACATGTCATATGTACAGAAATATCTATATGTCATCACATGTGCAGAAATGCGATTTTGTTTCTAATTTTGAAATATTGTATATTTATGTGTGTTTTGTATATATGTTGAGGGCCCCAAGGCAGATGAGCTATCGCTCATTGGGTTTACCCTCGTGAAATAAAGCTATTATTATTATTATTATTATTATTATGGACAACAGCGGTTAACTGCCAAAGGGGAATTCCCACATTTCCAGACACCTACATCCTGATCCACATAACCAGCGATTCACAGATATCAGCATCAACCCTGCAACACGATATAGATTACCTTTCCCGACTTCAATGATCTACAGCCTTCAGTAATGACATTCCTTCTGACATTTTTTCCAGTTTCACAGAATCAAGATCAACATTAGTATCAGTAGACGGGATTGGGTAGCTGACAAGTTGCATACTCACTCACGCTATCTTTGCATTTCGACCGCTCTCCCACTTCTAATTCCAACCAGCAGAGCAGGAGGACGTGCCTTCCTGCTTCCCGCAGAAAAAGGAAAGGATAATTATATGTTCAACGATGTTTATTTACTAACCGTCGCCCAGATGGGAATAGAATTAGACACAAAGATCAGAGGTAGGAGTGGACAGTCAGCCGAAATGGCGGCTGGACATTCGTACATACCGACAAGGTCACAGCCTAAGCGATAATCAATCAATGATATGATATTAAACATTTAAGTTATCATGAAACGGTTTTTACTATATTATTATGATAATTTCTTTACCCAGTAAACATTAGACGTTGACCTGATGTTATAGTTGGTTCACTGTCTACGACAGATTCAGACACAGACAGCGCACGGCTACAGTGCTACTCAACTACAGTCTGCCGCATACCCACGGCCGCAACAGCCAGTCGACGTACACAAGTCGACTAGCCTGACCACTGGCCCTGTGACTACATATTGGGCCAGGAACGGGGCTCTGGTTTTTAGGTTGTGATTGGCCAGCCTCAATTTAATTCAATTTGGGGGTGTGGCTTGAAGGTTGCAGTCCCATTTGCCTGGCGAGCCCGGCCAATTTCATTCATGGCCGAGTATTGGCCACGGTTCTTAGTCACGAGACCATCATACCTGTGCTATTGAGGCCGGTGAATAATTTGCTGGGTCAAGTCATAGGAAATGCGTCAGAGGGGAAATACAATACTGTGAACAACTCTTCATCCGGGGAAGTGACCTTTCAAAAATGCCTGAATTCGAGGATCACCCTATTTTCATCTAAAAATAGCAACAAGTCACAAACATTCGCCACTGGGGCATACTAGAGGCTGCATGAAGCTCGGCCACGCCTCGTAGTGTGGCTCTGGGAACCAGAGTATGTTGGCACAAGGTAATTAGCCATATTTCAACATAACCCGTGTTCCAACTAACTTCAGTCTCCCCTACATGATGTAGGCCTTTTTCGACCTCAGCAACAACTTGTACAACTACAACGAATACAGAATGCTGACGCTGCACGCCTCATCGCCTGCACACCACAGCATGAACATATTTTTAGTGGTTATAGCGTCTGACCATACACTGGCACTACAATGTTGGCACAACGTTTGCACAACGTTGTATCACAACCATACCTTTCCGTACACTACAAAATCGGTTGTGTCGGTGGATGTCAATGATGGCCAGAACCCAGTGTTTAAACGTTCTATTACAATGATAATATCATTCGTAATAGTTGGTTATGATAATCATTAGAAACAAAATGATATATATGATTATAATATGTAAACAGTTCCTACAGTTTATCATCAATCTTATCACCTAATTGTAAAATTACGGGACTTTTTTTTGGACGGTCAAATTTAAGAATTGGTCTCAATTAATCAGGTCAGAAATAGGTTTATTAGAATTAGTTACTTCTCGATACAATCACCGCATGGTCTGCTAATTTTCTGCCCCGTCCTCAAAAAGTGATGAGCATTTTTTGGACTTGGATCGAGGTCACTCTCAGTCACTGCCATGTTAAAAAACGCTGCTTTTTTCGGGTAAAACAAATACGGCCATCCACGGCTCACACCTTCACGCTGTGGGCTGGTTCACGGCTAAAGACAGCGATGGAGGGTTTAGCGTCAAGCCTCTGAATACGTTTCTGATTGGTTCCTGGCATGATTGCACCATGTGGTGAAAGCTTGCATTGTCAGAGGGCGGGGGCCCTAGGGTAGTGGTTAGCACCGCTGCCTTTCACGCCAGAGTCCGGGGTTCGGTTCCCAGTCTCGGCGGTTTGAAAGAAACAAAAATTGTTTCTTCCCCATCCACGTGTGAAAGTTAGTATTGTGGGGAGCCTCCGTGACCGAGAGGTAGCGTGCTCGGCCTCAGACCGCCAGGGCTCGAATTTCGAATCCTGTGTCTGGAGAACAGTGTCATCTCAATCATCTCACCATCCTCAGGAGGTTCTCCTGGCCCAGTTTAGCCTATATGTGCACAAAGGTGGCCTAAAGTCCGATTCATTTCATTTGCATTGTCAGCGTTTAAGGAAAGCCCTATAAGTGCAATCGAATCTATGTCAGATTTCATTCAGATCATGGACAAGGCCCGTGGGCACTTGAGCAATACTATCTTAGTAACAGAGAATTACCATTCATCATAATTATGTGAGTATTATCTTTCTAGCATTTGCATGCGTGGCATAATCTATAATTTATTTTACTTTTGTTTGACATTATTTTTCGCGCCAAGTGTGCAAGTTTATGTTATTATATTGTTAGACACATTTTATAATATACTTTTGTAATCCAACCGCACTGATTGTTACCTAACTCGTTTAATCCCTGGGATTGACATTCAAAAATGGAATATATTTTATTATAAAAAACAATAAGCATCTTTCTCATTAATTGTTATTTTATTTCTTATTATTTTAAACCTTGTTATACAAAACCTTTGATGATATCGTGACCGTAGATTACACATATATGTATGCAAACATTTCATAATTATATGCACAAATATATATTTTGTCAATATTCACGCAATAAACAAATGGGATGAGTTTTTTAAATAGGGTATTGTCAAATCAAAACATATATTGACTGAAACGGCACATCTAGTAGAACAATAATTAATTAAATGATAATCTGCAGGAATGATAGGGTTAATGAGCGTTACGTTGGGAAATTAAAGTACAACAATTAACATGACTATTTAAATAATGAACGTATTATTGGCTTACCTTTAATGTTGACAGTATTGTAATATGATTTGTAGCAACTTTGAAACAACATTTTATCGATGTAATATATTTTTCCTTTACTGATTGTCATATAAAATACATAAAATCTATATCCAAAAGATTTATCTGTAGATTTTAAAAAGTGATGAAAAAAATTGTGACTTTTATCATGTCTATTACAAGGAAAAATATCATGGACATATCAAAACACTTTGTCTGAGTATGGTAATTGTGTCTATCACGTATTTGTGCAATCTTAATGATTCTTGAACAGCAACACCTGTTTTCCAGTAGATTAATCCATCGATTGAGAAATAGTATCCAATAAATATTTATCCATTCATACATAGTCATAGGGGTGCACATGGGTTAAAAAACGAATCGAACGAACTGTGAACCCCCTGTTCTTAGGGGCCGAACATCGAGGATTGCAGTTTCTAAAAAGTGTAAAAAACGAACCTAAAAATGGAGATCTAGTGTAAAAAACGAAGTGTACTAGCTATTAAAAACGAATATCGACGTCAGAATATTATATCGAACGAAACAACAAACTTATAAAAAATGAAGTGCCACAGTGAACTTATTGTACTGCCCCTCAACTGGAACATAGGCTAGGCTTACATCGTTGTACATGTAGGTCATGTATATCCCAGTCAGGAAAATCAAAAGGGGCCTACTATAATATATAGGTGATGTCTCCTTGCCCTTAACTGCCACAAATGAAAGCCGCGTTTTTATTCTCTGAAAAAACGAGGTCATTCTGTGTAACCCAATCAGAATCAGAAAATGAGGCGGAAATCTTTTAAAAAATGAGGGCACTATCTTATAAATAATAAAATGAACAATTTTTTCCCTTGTAAAAAGTGAATAGTGAGGCCAAAAAATGGGTAAAAATTGAACTGGGAATAATCCATAATTTCCAGGACCGAAGGGCACGCCTATAATAATTAAGCTGCAGCATGCCAGACCTGCGACGAGCCACAGTTTGGTTTATAGTCCTGATGTGTTCATAGCAGCTTCTCACAAAAGCCAGCATGGTGATCAGCTGATCATGTGGTAACCATCATCTTCTCTGACCCCGGCATACGATGGCTTACACATATACGGCGGTGACTGTATATATTAGCCCCTGCTCTGTCAATATTAAAGCTGCATAACTGTTTTGTTTATTTTATTCAAACGATTAATCCATGGGGAATGGTGTTTTATTTTTTTATTTTACTGCTCCGGTTACTGAGTTATAAGGATTTAAATTTGTTTTTTTCAATATTGTTGCCCCACCAAAACAAAACTGTGACAGTAGAGTAAGACGTACTGACTATATAATCAGGACATTAAAAGTACCAAGTGGCAGATAACGGTCATCATAGAAACAAGAGAAGAAGACTTTTAAAATTATTGTTATTTTTTAATTGATCATATACATTTCACAGTACAACGTGTATTGTCTCATATCAGTTAGACATATCTAGAAGTTATTACTTTGTGTGATATGGATGTAATGTCATGTTTAATATCGGTACCGGTATGGAGAATGTCACTCACTTGAAAAATAGAACCCTATTTCAGCATGGTGCTTTTAAGTGTGGGCCAGCATCTGAGCCTTTGGCCAGCCATTAAGACGCTCCCCCCAGACCGTGGGAAATTGTACTCGGAATTAACATCAAATTCAGTGATGTAAATCATCGTTTTCGCTCTTTGGATTTTCGAGATTTTCTTGAAAAACATTTGCATTTTTTTATCAGGTATCTCATGGACAATTAAAAATATAGTCAAAATGCTAATAGTCAATATCAGACTTTATTTTATTTTAGTGTAAATCATCACATACAGTGATATACATCGCGCTATGCGGTAAAATAAAATAATATTTAAAAACATCGGACTTTACTGTAACCGATTTGACTCAGTATCCGACATCTAGATCTGCGGCTGGTTATGTGAGCTTTGTAGCTCAGCTAACACGAGGCATTGATCCAATGGCAGAATAATGTCGGCCCATCGTCTGCGGTACTGGCCCGACATTATGCCAATTCGGTGCAACGTATGTGTTTGCTATTAAGGGGGTGGTTTCAACACCCAAAAAACTTAGACTAGATTGTCAGATTGGTATGGGAATTAATGATCCTATTGATGCGACACCTGGTGAAACACATGAACACATTCTCCTATATTATATTATATTGTATTGTATTGTATTGTATTGTATTGTATTGTATTGTATTGTATTGTATTGTATTGTATTGTATTGTATTGTATTGTATTGTATTGTATTGTATTGTATTGTATTGTATTGTATTGTATTGTATTATATTATTTACATTACGTTACGTTATGTTACGTTACGTTACGTTACGTTACATAATATTATATTATATTATATTATATTATATTATATTATATTATATTATATTATATTATATTATATTATATTATATTATATTATATTATATTATATTATATTATATTATATTATTTACATTACATTACATTACATTACATTACATTACATTACATTACATTACATTACATTACATTATATCATATTATATTATATTATATTATATTATTATTATATTACATTATTATTATATTACATTATATTACATTATATTATTATTATATTATTATTATTATTATAATTATTATTATTATTATTTTTAAATTATGTTGTTAAAGGTTTGGGTCGGTCATATGGTAATAATAGTGCAGGAGACATACCATATAGATTAAAATTTGGCCGTAAGGTTGTCGATGTATTAGACGAGATGGTTAAGATGTTTGAAGATGTTTTCATTGAAGCTGGTCAGGATATGGTTCAAGGTGATTTGGGTAGGGTTTTAATTTTCCATCCACAACTAGATAACCATATCCTTGTCCGTATGCGTCTATGGCATGAAATAAATCCAAATGTAATACGCCAAGCTATCAAAAATGTCCTCAATAGCAACCAAGGGCTGACCGTAAATGCTGAGAAGCACAGTTATAAGGCTCAAGACAAATTGACCAATTTAATTTTAGAAAAAGCATGTTTAACTGATACAGCACATTTTTAAATTAAAACTCATATCCCCATTATTGAAAATGTACAATTTTTTGTCATGGCACACCAATTTAAAAATAACTTTATATATCAAGGTGAACCAAAGCCTATTAAGATAGTTTTACATTTACGTCAAAATCATTTTGATGTTGTCAAGAGTTTAACTGCTTCTTTTAATAAAGATTATTTTTGCATGTCATGTTTACGGCCTTATCAAAACAGAAACACACATTCATGTGAAAAACATTGCATAGTGTGTAAGAAAGACGACTGTGAAGTCACGGCAGACAAGATGAGCTGCCATGATTGCCATATGAAATTTCGATCCATAGATTGTTTTAATGCACCTAAAAATCCACATATTACATACATAAAAAGAAAACTTGACGCACAAACACCAATACCTTGTGAATCCTTTTGGCGGTGCACCACATGCATGCATGTAATTCATTTGACCCAACGTAGACCATCAGAGCATATATGTGGTGAGTATCTGTGTAAGATGTGTTCTAACTTTGTAATGCCAGACCATTAATGTTACATACGGTCAATAGAAAATCTTTCAAATATATACATTTTGATTTTGAATGTACCCAAGATGAAGTTATATCATGTAAACATGGTCATAGTCCATCAGTTTGCATTAGGTGTAATCGTGCGGCATGTGGTAGTTTGTCAGCTGACGGACAGTCACAAGATTGTGATTTTGGCTATTCGCCGGTATGCGATAGGTGTCATTCCACGTTCTGTGGTGAAACAACTCGTGTACCCAATTTTGTTGTGGCTCAAAGCACATGTTTACACTTTATGGAAAATGAAATTGTAAATCGTGATAGTGAGTGTACTCATTGTGGATCCAGATGTATGAAGTGTTTGAAACATGATGCACCCTGCACCCAATATGGCTATCGCGAAATTACGTTCAGTGGCTTGAGTACTGCTGATGACTTTGGAGCTTGGCTATTTTCGGAACAACATAAAAATGCTATAGTCATGGCTCATTATATGGAGGGGTACGACGTTATATTTTTACTGGAGTATTTAATATCAAATGAAATCACCCCAGAAGTCATATTCAATGATTCCAAAATTATGATTATGACTGTGGCAAATCTGTGGCAGCGTGAGGTGGTCACCAGTGTGGGAGTAGTGTGCTGACTCGTCGAAGGGTGAACGGCAGAAGCCACCTAACACTCACCAACATATCGTAAACTTCATCTTTCCCCGTCGGATCGACGGTTCTGATTTCCTCACAAAACTTCTCTTCAGATTATCATGTTTATTGGTCTAGACATCGAATAACAGCAATGCACAACCCCGCGCACGACACGTCTTAGTTAAACTCCGAGCGGGCGACCAGCGGCACGTCCACAGTCGCTGAGAGTTCTATCATAAGTGCGGGAAGAGTACTACGACCGCATGGGATTCGGCCCCATGCACACGGCACTAAAGTACCAAAACGAGGCAGTCATCTCCTGTCTCACCGCGTCCGGGAGAGCGGGGACGACTGCCACAGTAAACAAGCAAAGCAGGGATTCTACATTACCCCCGGGTTAGTGACAACGTAGGAACCCAACTGACGTGTAGGAGACTGCGTCGTGGAGGTAGCGGGGGTTGTATATAACGTAACCTCTTATAACTAATCAGAGTGTGAAAAAATACAGCGTGGGTGGCTATTTTTAATACAGCGTGGGTGGTTGTCGTTAATACAGCGTGGGTGGTTGTCGTTAATACAGCGTCCGTAATTAAAAATATTGTCCCATCCTCGTAACACTAATTGTCCTATCCTCGTAAAACCAATTGTCCTATCCTCGTAACACCAATTGTCCGATAAATTACATATGCTGCTAGCTGCGACCAACCGATTCATTTCCATTATAAGTTAGCAAATATCTTGCTCAATAATGTAATTTACATAATCTGAACAATGTTGCCAGGCCTGGCGCATTCATTTACAATTTAAAATGATTATTATTACGGTACATGCGGTTGGGCCCGCCATAGATGTCGTTAGGCGCCACTATGGTGTGGTCAATCTGCACGAACCGGGCAGGAGTCTGGATTATTCGTCCGACTCTAGTTTTTCTCACAGTTGCATCCGTCTAAATTTTGTCGCGATTAACGATATTCAAACGATTTCTTGTATTCGAGTCGATTACAGCGTCAGCTGCACCAGGGGTTTTACCCCGTAGATGTAAAGGTATGCGTAAATACGTTCGCAAACCGCCGCCATTCCCGTTAGCGCGGGATACGGCGGGGGCTCGCGAATACGGCGCTATATAAGTTTTGTCTTTGTTAGACAATTTAACTTTATCATCTAGTTGCTGTTGGACAGTGGCCAATTTGGTACTGCTTCTGACTGCCGTCGACTGTGTCTTTTTAACACTCGTCCTGTTGGACGTCTGAGTGTTCGCACTACTAGGTCTAGGTGGGTCCTGTGGATTCCCACTAGAGATCCTGGTAGTCTTCGAGCTCTGTTTTTTTGTTTGGCGTAGTACGCTGTGTGTTCGGACCTGTCGTAGGCTTGCACTCGAGATGTGCGGGTTTAACTCGATCTAAGGAGACGTTTTCACCTTGCCTTTCATCAGGATTTTCATGACTCTGCCACTCCTCGCGACAACCTTATATGGGCCGTCATAAGGGGCGGTCGAAGGCGGCGCAATTGTGATTCGTCGCAAGAATACAAGTGTGCATGTTTCTATTTCCTTGTATTGGAAAATGTTAGTCTGTTAAGTGTCACGTGGCGGACATAGACGGAGACGCGACATGGCTACGCGTAGCTTGTCTGAGTAATTCTCCAAATCTGTGTTAGCGTCGACGGTGTACTGTTTCGCAAACTCTCCTGGAAGTCTAAGTGTTGTCCCATATATCATCTCGGCAGCCGACTTGCCTAGTCTCTCCTTAACTGCGGAACGAACTCCTAAAAGTACAGCAGGTAGAGTAATAGTCCACGGGTTCGGTGATTCGTGCGCCATAATGGCGGCTTTCAATTGGCGGTGGAAACGTTCGACAATGCCATTCGACTGGGGGTGATAACTCGTGGTACGATTCCGTATTATCCCGAATTGGTTACATAAATTATCCCACAATTTGGACTCGAACTGAGCGCCCCTATCTGTAGTGATAGTGGCGGGAGTACCATAACGTGCTATCCACCCGCTGAAAAAGGCATCGGCGGCTGTTTCGGCCCGAATATCTACAATAGGTATGGCTTCCGGCCAACGTGTAAGACGAGCGACGCAAGTCAGTAGATATCTAAAGCCATTAGCGTAGGGTAAAGGTCCGACTATATCGATGTGGACATGATCAAATCGCTCGGTAGGTTCAGTGAGCTTTCCGAAAACTGGTATGTTGTGACGTGAAACTTTGGCAGTCTGACAACCTTTACAGGAACGACACCATCTAGCAATGTCAATATTCATGCCATGCCAAACAAATCGTGTGTTAATCAAAGGTTTTGTAGCTCTATGAGATGGGTGGCCTAAACCGTGTAAGTTTGAAAAAACTTTTCTGCGAAATTTCGCTGTAAGGTACGGCCGGTTATGTCCCGTGGACACATCACACCAGACCAGTTGATTATCAAATGATTTAAGTAATTTGAAATTCATAGTGGATATAGTCGAGTGTCTCAATCTCGTGAATTCCGCGTCCTTAGCTTGGTCGATACTTAACTCCATATAGTTTATCACTGGTCCATCATCTATCGCGGACACTGATGGTCGTGACAGCGCATCGGCGACGAAATTTCTCTCACCTTTAACTAATGTCGGTTATAAATTCAGCTATGAAAGCTAAATGTCGTGTTTGGCGTAGGGACGCGCATTCGGTGACAGATGACATCACAAATGTCAAAGGTTTATGATCGGTGTTTACAAAAAAATTGTGTCCTTCTAAATTATGTCTAAAATGTTTAATGGTGGCATATACTGCCAAATGCTCACGGTCAAACGCGCTACAGCGTGTCTCCGCTGGATTCAGCTTCTTGCTGAAAAACGAAAGTGGCTGCCACATACCATTCAAATACTGCTGCAAAATGCCACCTACGGCGACATCACTAGCGTCACACGTGATGTTTATCTGAGCCATAGGGTCTGGGTGTACCAGAAGGGTAGCGTTTGCCAATATTTGTTTGGACTCGGAAAATGCTGACTCTGCATTTTGGTCCCACTTCAAATCGAAATTTGACTTCGGTGACAGTCTTGTATGACCTTCGTTGGCAGCTATCAATAAATTATTTAGTGGTGTCAACTTCGCAGCGCATTGCGGTATGAAACGATGGTAATAATTTACCATTCCTAAATATCTACGCAATGCTCGTAGCTTTTCGGGCTTTACGAAATTCACAATGGCGTCGACGGCGCTGGGTTATGGCGAAATTCCTTCGGCACAAACGTGGTGGCCTAAAAAACTTAATTCAGTTGTACCGAACTGACACTTCTCAGAACCGATGATTATTCCGTATTCGGCTAGTCGGGCAAAAATGATTCGTAGATGTTTTTTGTGCATTTTATGATCTGGGCTGGTTACCAGTAGGTCATCCAAATATACAAAAACGAAATCAAGTCCGCGTTTAACGTGGTCTATAAAATGCTGAAACGCTTGACCGGAATTTCGTAGACCAAGCGGTGTCCCTGTAAAATTAAATAGACCAAAAGGTGTAGTAACGGCTGTCTTATGTACATCAGATGGTTCCACTGGAATTTGGTAATAGGCTCTAACCAAATCAATCTTTGAAAGCTGCGTGAAATCCTGAATATGTGGAATTGCATAACGGTCGGGTACGGTCTGAGCGTTTAAGCTTCGGTAGTCCCCACATGGTCTCCAGTCGCCATTTTTCTTTGGTACCATGTGAAGCGCTGAGGACCACTCACTGTCGCTGGGTTCGATGACCCCTAATTTTATCATTTCGTCGAACTCGCGTTTCGCGGTGACAAGTTTATCGGATGCCAATCGACGTGGGCGCGCGAACACCAGGTGTCCTTTCGTTACGATTTTGTGCGTTATACCGTGTTTAACGGTCTCACCCTTTGTCGTAAGGCGAGTCAGTTCCGGGAACTGACCGAGAAGTTTAGTATACTCGTTCCGAACAGTGTCTACTCTGTTCAACGACAGTGGTCTGATCGACGACAGTGAAGCGGCAATAGCTAGCCCTGTTCTCATGTCTCGAAGACATCAACTTCTCAAATCTACTAGTAAATTATAATGAATCAAAAAGTCGGCCCCAATGATGGGTTGTTTCACGTCCGCTACTATAAATGTCCACGGATATTCGCGTTTTAAGCCGACGTCGACGACACGTTTACTGTTGCCGTAGGTATTGATAGTAGTGTTATTAGCGGCCACCAGGGGGAGGCGGTCTGCGTCCGAAATCCTGTTAGCGCAAGATTTCGGCAAAACCCTGACAGCTGCACCCGTGTCAATCAAGTACTTACATTTATGATTTTTGTCTGCGACATACAATAACTCAGAGTGAAATAACTTGGGAAAAGTAGCTTCCGCGGAGTCATGTCGCGTCTCAGTTATACCGCCAGATGCAAGAGTCGCTACCTTGCTCTGGCTTAGCAGTTTAAAGAAAATGCGCAGGGGCTCCTGCACGTACGTGCCTTGTCACCTTGAACGGGCGAGCATTTTGCTGTGCATTATTATAATTACCAGGTTTGTTGGGAGCAAACTCGGTGGCCTGTACATGGAATAAATGTAGGCCTAGGTGCATAGTGGTTATTTACACGTCCACGTCTTTGATTTCTCTTCTTCTCGGCTGCAGTCGCGGTCTCTAATTTTTTGAGCCTGTTTGATAAGTCCTCAAGCAATCCCACTAGCTTAGTGGTTTCGTCGACCTTTATCTCCACAACCCCCGGCTTACCCTCTTCGATGTCCGCTTCGGAGGCAAAGGCCCTGTCGGCCAACATGGCCAAACTTTCCAGTGTGACGCTGTCTGGTTGTGTTGCCAAATGAGCGCGGATTGAAGCTGGCATCTGCCGATGAATGCTTGGCGTATGACCGCCTTTCCAACAACTGCTTTAGTTCCAGAGCCTGCCGTCTTCTGTAGACGCCTTAAGAATCGTGAGGGAATGTCCGAGCCCATCCTTTCTCCGGAAATCACTTTATTGACTCGTTCGGGTGTTGTCAAACCATGTCGCTCGATCAAAATGGTTTTCAAGCTTTCATATTTATGCGACCTGGAAGGCTGAAGTAGAACGTCCCTCACGTCTGATGCGTCTTCGCCTGAGAGTGCTGCGCAGGTTAAACTATATCGCTCGTCATCGTCGTGGATCTGATGAAGATCGAACTGAGTTTCAATCTGGTTAAACCAAAGTTCAACATCCGTAGCGTAAAATGTTGCTATCTTGAACTTAGGCAAGTTCGTTGAACGTCTCGGAGGCTGTCTTCTGCGTGGTGAAGGACTCTTAGACGAATCGCTCCTAGAGTGATGTCTCGAGCGTCTATTTCGAGCAATTCGAGCAAAGTCTTCTTTGAGTCGTTGGTATTCGTCGTCGGCCTCACGGAAGCGAACTTCGTTCTCCTCGCTGTCCTGATAGTAGTTATCTTTTTGGCAAGCACCCTCACCTTCCAGAGGCGTAGACATGAAGCCTTCACTATCGTGTTATGTCGACATTGTGAAATATTTGTAAAATTATTTAACTAGTGAAACGTTTGAGATTGCGGGCCTATTGGCGTTTGAGATTGCACATAATTTCTTTTCACTTATTCACACACATATATAATTGTTTAGTGAAAACTGTAGGTCAAAATTGTACACAAAATGCCAGAATTAATTACTACATGCTATGCTAAGCTATGATAATAGTATATAGTAAATCGACCTGGGTGAAAAAAAAAAAAAAATCACACAAGTCGAAAAACACATGCAAATATTGACAATGTTTCGCTATAGCGCAACTGTCAAGTCGAATATTTCGTTATTTATATAAGTTTTTGATCTACAGAAATTGACTATCATGAGAAAATTTCGTTCTCAAACTGATAGGCTAAATGTGACTGCGATAAAAAACAGCTACATTTATTTTTAGAATAATATTTTAAAACATGACTGACAGTAGTCTATGCGGATTGATGGTATAGTATATCATTTTGCTGAAAAATGATTTCTGTGATGAACATTCCACTTATTTTTTTATATGGTACGTTCATCACCGAGTCATTCTTAATAAAGTCTGAATCAATCGCTCGCTTCGTTTCGTTGACTGACGTATAAGTCAGTTGTCGTCGTAGCGGTTGCGTTTATTTGGTTTGTGGCGGGTGTGTGTATGGTGTATGATCGGTTACTGCTAACATGTGCAGCAGGCAGCTCGCTGCTGTATGCTTGGGCCAGCGGGCCTGTATCGGGTGTACGTACAAAGCTGAGCAGCAGCCGCGTCTCGCCTCACATTAGCATATTCATGATCTACTCTGTGCCCAAATAAAGCGCTAAGAGTAGGCTAGAGTGACGCCAAGCACCAGGGGCGTTTCGACGTGAAAAAATTATACTATGACTTTATCAAAATCTCGCACAACTTGTGCTATAATTTCCCTTCCGAAACTGCTTATTTACATTTCCTCTTTTTTAACAGTTTTGAAAAAGAAAATTTACATGTATGCAAAAAAAAATTATTTGAGACTAGACCGTGTATAATCTGAACACGTGAATAGTCTGCTCCACCAAATCAAAATGGCGGCCTAATTTATGCTAATGTGATAAGGCGACACAGGTCCACTGTCCAGGTGCATGCCGGTTATGGCGGGACACGTGTTTGCCCACGGCGGGCGATCAGCTAAACAAGGGGAACCAGCGTCCAGTATGGCGCTCACTTACCAAATACATTTATAACAATCAGCATTCTCTGAAATAACATATTGTTATAATAATAAAATATTGACCTACGGTCCTGGAAATATATTTTATAGGACCGTTTATTCACATTCATTTAGGCGAACAATTTTATTTGGCCCTAATCCTAATAGAGGTTATCTGAGTCGAAGCGATATTTTTTGATAATTTTTGTCTACTGAAAAATCGAAAAATGACGAGGCTTCGTCTATGGACTTTAAAATCCAGTCACCCAATTATGGCGATCAACGATAAAAAGGGGAGTTTTCGAAAACACCCACTTTCTACTCGCCTACAGTGGCATTAATAGGATGAAAGCATTTTAAAAACTCTTACTTTAAAAGGATATAGACTAGGTCTATGAGAATTTTTTTTTTTATGGTTCTTCTAGAAAAACCGACATGGTCGCCATCTTGGAAAGGCGCCAAACACGTGGAATTCTGTCAAAAAATATGAAAATTACGCCGTTTTCGACGTAAAAAAACGTACTTCTCCTCTGATAACTCTTTCTAGCTAGTTTAAACTGGCATATTAGTGTGACCTACAGCTTTCAGGTACCTTGGCGAAAAAAATGCTCATGATTTTTTTCATAAAATCCCTTAATATTTTAATAAAAACTATCCCCGAAAACAGCAGCTTTCAACTTGATGCTTGGTGAAAATACTGTTGCGTTCTCTATCAGTCGTCAGGGTCACCAGTGTGGGAGCGTGAGGTGGTCACCAGTGTGGGAGTAGTGTGTTGACTCGTCAAAGGGTGAACGGCAGAAGCCACCTAACACTCACCAACATATCATAAACTTCATCTTTCCCCGTCGGATCGATGGTTCTGATTAACTCACAAAACTTCTCTTCAGATTATCATGTTTATTGGTCTAGACATCGAATAACAGCAATGCACAACCCCACGCACGACACGTCTTAGTCAAACTCCGAGCGGGCGACCAGCGGCACGTCCGCAGTCGCTGAGAGTTCTATCATAAGTGCGGGAAGAGTACTACGACCGCATGTGATTCGACCCCATGCACACGGCACTGAAGAACCAAAACGAGGCAGTCATCTCCTGTCTCACCGCGTCCGGGAGAGCGGGGACGACTGCCACAGTAAACAAGCGAAGCAGGGATCCTACAAATCAATTGAATATTAAAGTGATTGACAGTTTTAATCATCTTCCTATGGCTCTTTCAAAATTATCTGGTGGTTTTAGTTTAACAGAAATAAAAAAAGGTTACTTCCCTCATCTTTTCAATACTGTAGAAAACCAAACTTATGTAGGCCCTTATCCCGATAAGAAATATTATTCTCCAGAATTTATGACATCGATAATTGTGACACCTTTCTAAAATGGTATGCTGATAAACAAGAGGCAGTCTTTAATTTTAGGCATGAGCTGACTGATTACTGTAGATCGGACGTGGACATTCTACGTCGTGCGTGCATGCAATATCGATCCTTATTGATGGAAGCTATGCGCGACGAAGGGTGTCCATATGGCATTGACCCACTCACTCAAGTGATAATTGCTTCTGTTGCCATGACAATCTTTAGGGCAAAGTTTTTACCTGAGACTGGGTATGTTAAGCTAAGTACAGGAAACACATTCACCGCAACATGTTTAAATGGTCATATAAAGTATTTTAATTAATGTAACTATATTAACAATGTAAATATTGTAAATATAAGCATAAATAACGCATCTCGGTGTATGTATAAGTGGTTATATTGTAAATATATTTGAAATTTTGTAAGCATGTAATTTATGTAACTGAGAGATCATATCAATCTGACAATCTAATATGTATACAACACAGTCCCTAGATATAAATGAGTAAATAACCATACCCACTCACCACATCACCATCATTCATGTACATTGTCTTCACAAAGTCAGTGACACTAAGCCACCATTTTACTTAACTAAACAAAAAAAAATCATGAAGAAAATGATGCGCGTCCTCAAAGGAATGATGACACATACGCTGTTCACAAAAAGCTGCTTGTACATCATTTAACACAATACTTTGATTTCTAAAACATATGATACCTGTTCTTAAAAAACAGGCTAGATGTTTTCTTTTTTTCATAAAATTAGGTTTTTTTAATTACTGGTTTTATATTTCATGTTCATTTGTAAATTTTAAGCATGAATAAATTCTAAGACATGTTTAATGTATATAAACTATATTGTTTTACATTTGAATATTTTTACCATGGACAAATACATTTTAAAAAAAAGAGAGTATTATTTTTTGTAGTTTACTTATCAATAAAGATATCGGATCTGGCATGCATGACATTGGTATGACCATTAACCCTTTCACCCCGGGTGGCGCCTTTTGGCGACATCAGTAATTACTGTTTTTAATTAAAAAATTAATTAATTCAGCGCTCAAGCATTTTATGACGTTATAATTCAGCGGTGAAAGGGTTGATTTTATCTTACCTTGTCTCAGTCATAAAAGTAATATTGAATTCTAACTTACTTGATTTCGGAGTCGGCCAATTGTTAAGTAAACTTCTTGATTGGACACTCAATCATCAGTTGATGCATTATCATCCTAATATTGAGATAGTCGATACTTTTTCACAGCAGATAATGAGACACTCTAAAATTCCAGCATCTTTTCTATCACAGTCTAAACATTAATGTGGTAAACTACATTATTCTGTGTTGTTGATGCGTCATTCATCTACAATTCACCTGATGTTCCATATATAGGTGTTTATACCTTTGTAACGTAACTGTTAGATATATTCAGTGTGTTATAATAAATGCATATATTTAAACATTGTGTGGTGTTTCCAATGGTGTTTTAGTTGCAATATAATCTAAACCTAATGGATAGTGCAATACTTATGACATGTGCAACACGTGATTTAAATGCTTGAAATTATGACAATACCCAGAACGGTTTAGTCGTCGCTGCAGTAAACTGTTAATGAAGTTTCTATCTGCATAGAATCTTTTACATACTTTTCTTTAATTTGTCAGCACAAAATAACAAAAATACCATTTCATGGCGGCAATATTATGAATAATCACGAGAAAATTGTGGTACATTAAAACATGTTATATGATTTAGATATATATATTTGAAATAGACAAACACCAGTGATACATCACCATTTAATAGGTAAAAATAAAAAAACAAATATGGTCTCATGTCAGTAATCAGGTTTGATTATGAATAATCACGTGGACCTCTAGCATCACCTAGATTTTTAAGTTCTTAAAGATATTTTTTTTGTTTTCATTTCATTTTTTAATGCTGATATCTTCTAAAACTAACAAAATCAAAAACGTAAGGAACCAAAAATACATATATATGTTTATTACCAAACATTTTTTTTTGTCAGTGTATGGACCTGCATCACCTAGATATTTAAGTTCTTGAAACAATTTTTTTTTATCTAATTTTTTTAATGATATATTTCAAAACAAAAACGTAAGGAACAATAAATACAAGTATCATTTAGTCTTTTTTCTGGTATACATGTTATTCCACATACATTGTTATATTAAAAAATATGATTCCTACCTGAATGAAAAGGGTGGTTGACTCCGGACGGGCGTATGCACCCAGTATGACCCCTGTGACCTAAAGTGAAAGTCTCTTTTAATCTGTCACTTTTGCGTTGCATGCTTTTCGCTAATTACTTACTCAAAAAAAAAAAAAAATACCTGGTGTTGAATATTCCATGGACAACCAAGAACTGGGTATTATATAGTAGGCCTTAGCCCCCGGAAAATACACATGCTTTTCCAAATTCAGGACCTGGGGGTGCATATTTCATATGTAGACATCCATACATGTAGCCTAGCACACAAGATGTGTAATTTGGGATTTAAAAGGTTAATAGGCTATAGGCTACACACCATATGGATGGCAATTATTTGTTAATTGCGTGACTTTCGATTCACATAGCATATTTTAGTGACATAACTATTTTGATGCCGTTAAATGGGCTCTCGTAATTTCAAAGATAATTCCACTTTAGAAAAATTTGTAATGTGCACAAAAAGCGCTTCAATTTTCTAAGGGTGAAAAAATATTCTGCCGGGACTCGAGCTCGTGAAGTAAGTAATAGGCCGCCTTCCACTATACCACTGGCACTGAACAATAACTCCATGTGATGGCATTGCAGGCACACGAAATTTTAAGCGGTCGCTTACAGCCTCACTCGCGATAGCTCAGTTGGTAGAGCGGGAGACTGTAGTGGCAAACAACGTCAGTGATCTCTAGGTCGGTGGTTCAAATCCGCCTCGCGAGAACGGCTGAAATTTTTATTATTTTTTGTCATTTCTGTACCTTTATCTTCTTAAATTTCATCTCAATCCTTTTTTTTTATTAAAAAAAAGGATTAACAGTGTAATTGACATGTGAATGTCAATGATAATCATAATATCTCGAAAAAGTATCTACTTTTACGAAATGTATAGTCTAAATTATTTGATTTAATAATCAATTATTCTCTTCCAACAATTAAAGTGATGTGTTGATGAAAGTCCTGGACAAAATAAGACCGTAAGGTTTTAAAAAAACTATAACAAGCAAAAAAATATCGACCCGGACGAGACTCGAACTCGCAATCTTCTGATCCGAAGTCAGACGCCTTATCCATTAGGCCACCGGGCCGCACACCACCACTAGCATTTATGTGGACGACCAAATGAGAAAGATTACCGACAAATAAAATCTCACTCGTGAAGCCAAATTTTTTTAAACTAGACCTATTAGACCCCTATAATAACGACGAATTCTCTATAATTATTACTAGAATTAGGTCTATTTCTTTTTAAGTGCTACTCACAGCATTATAAGCGGAATAATTTTAATATGCTTAACAAAATAAAATCATTGATATTGTCATCGAAATGTTTTATTTACGAGAAAAAACTTTTTCTAAATAATACAAAAGTTACAGGTTCTGACATTTTTTTTATAGTCTCATAGACATATAAGCTGATTTAATAATCAATTAAATTAACTTATTATTTATAAATTATTTTATAAGTGGTATAGATTTTTTTAGACTAAGACGAAGAAAATGAGTGAATGGCAGTAAAAAAAACATTCTGGGCCTATAGTAGCCTTGAATACAAGGCTCTTCCGCCCGAGCTACGCGGGCGGAATAGCCTTGTATTCAGGGCTATGGGCCTAGCAGATATTTTAAAATTACCAAAAAAATATTCCATTCTCGCGAGGCGGATTTGAACCACCGACCTAGAGATCACTGCCGTTGTTTGCCACTACAGTCTCCCGCTCTACCAACTGAGCTATCGCGAGTGGTGCGACTTCATGGCCTCTTACATGGCAGGTTAACAGAGCCATAATTAATCTATAATTTTTTTTTTAAGTTTCATCACTACAGCCAGACTCATCACAAATATCTAGTATTTCCAGTAGATGATTATATTAATATTTATTATCAAACCCTAACTGACTATACTCGCCGTCAAATAAAAAATGATCAACCAGGATCGCATGATTTTCGGCGATTTCTCCGCCAATTCTTAACCGATTTCCTTCAAATTTTGCAAAGGCCATTTTCTATTCTAGCGTATTTCAAAAGTTAGACCATTCGACATGTAGTAAATTGAAATTACGACGTCCCTCTTAAATCCCATTAAACTAATTCAAGAATTTTATTACAGGGCAAATGGTTTAACTTTTGAAATATTAAATAGGCCCCCTATAATTCTGCGATTTTTTTACCGCTGTTGGGATTTTAATAGAAAATGGCCTATAGATGCAAAATTTCAAGAAAATCGGTTCAAAATTGACGGAGAAATCGCCGAAAATCATGCGATCCTGGTTAATTTGACGGCAAGTAGACTTTAAGGTAATATAACCAGATAACCAAAGATATAAATATGAATATAGCCCGTACAACGCTGAAATATTTTTATATAAACCGTAGAGATCAAACATGTGAAAGAGTTATTTGCAAATTGAAATCATCATAAATGGCTTGGTTAGCTCTTTCCGCTTCATTTGACTACTTATGTTATGGGTATACAAAAATATTTTAATTGGTTTAGTGATAGAATCGACTTTATATACGTCAGCGACTTTAAACGTCAGAATCTGACGTATAAAGTCGATCCCCGCGCTGCAAGGGTTAACTATGTCGTTACAGAGTGACTCCTCACTTATAGGCCTAATGCATGGTTGCACAGATATGGATATTATGTACACAGAAAATAAAAAGTGATAAGCCCTCACTAAATATTTTTATATTTGAATCTAATGTTTTCCAAACTGTCCATTTTATATTGTTGACTTTAATAATGTTTTTTTTTATTTGGGGGGGGGGGGCGGTGACCTCGCATAGGTGCTGGTCACCTGTCGTCACTTGCCTCTATATGCACTTTTTTTGTATAATAGTACCTATTTAAAGTCTAAATAAATAATATTTTCGAGTATATTTTCTGCAGACAAAAAGTGTTGAAATATTGACCTAAATTGCTGACCTCAAATAATTGTTAGTTTTTTACGATGTTATTATTTTAGATTCATTATAACTGACAATACCAACAATATTTACAAAAAACATGGGGGAAAATAAAAGATTATATTTATTTATTGCTATCCACACCGTATAAAAAATATTCTTTTCTCGCGAGGCGGATTTGAACCCACCGACCTAGAGATTACTGGCGTTTTTTTTCCACTACAGTCTCCCGCTCTACCAACTGAGCTATCGCGAGAGGGGCGAAACAAGATCCTCTTAATACATGGCAGCCCACCAGATAAGAGCCATAATCAAACTGATAATCATCCGATAAAAATGCAGGCCCGTAGCCAGGGTCGGAAATCAGCCGAGGCGAGCCTGGTGGCCAAGCCAAAATTTCTAAAAACCTCAAATTTCTGAAAGAATTTTCAATGATGAAAAATAAAAATGTGAAAAGACAGACGAGGCGGTTGCCTTGTCTGCCTCATGCTAGCTACGGGCCTGAAATGATTCATAATGTCGCTACGGACTAATATCCAGTATTTTGCAGTGAATGATTATGTTAAAAACTAGAAGATTGAACAAAAAACTGCAGATGTCTCCCCTCCAGCAGCATAACCATAAAGATTGATACTGATAGCTATCATTGGGTCAGCGTCTCGTGTTTGACCGCCTGCACGATAGGAGGGAACGCACAGACACAAGCTGAGCTGACAAAGGTAAAGCAACATGTCCCCACCTCTCTGTGAGAGGGAGATACATAATTAAACCCTGTTATTTCATAAACTAACCAGGTGATATAACCAAAGGTATAAGTATGGATTTAATCAAGTCTTTATAAGTATGTATTTAATCAAGTTGTTACAGACTCCTCACTTACATATGGTTGCACATATTACACCATATTAGGATCTATACACACAAAATAAATATTTTTGGTAGATGACTATTTTATTTTAAAAAGTGTTTTTAAACCGGAAAGATATTATTTTAAAACCTATTTAAAAAATATTTCCGAGTTAATTTTCTGCAGATAAAAACTGTAAAAGTAGGCCTATTGACTAAAATTGTTGACCTCAAGTAATGCAACAATTTTAAGTTTGGTTGGTTTTTAAAATATGCGTATTTTACATTCACTTGAAACTGACAATACCAAAGATATTTCACAAAAAAATAGGGGGGAAATGTAAAATTATATATATTTACTGCTCTTCACACAGGCCCACGCAAATTGTTTGTATAAAAAAATTCCTTTCTCGCGAGGCGGATTTGAACCACCGACCTAGAGATCACTGCCGTTGTATTTCCACTACAGTCTCCCGCTCTACCAACTGAGCTATCGCGAGTGGTGCGACGTCATAACCTCTTAGATGGTAGGTCACCAGAGCCCCAATCAATCGATAAAAATTGATTTGTAAAGTCGCTGCAGACTCATCATAAATATCTGGTATTTTTGCAGTAGATGATTATATTAAAGGGACATGCCTAGGTCTAAAATTTTCGAAAAATCAGAGATTTTATTTTAGCTTAATAATATGACCATATGATGTAAACATGTCCATAGATTAGAAAGTTCTGCAAAAGTTTTTAAATTTTTGTGCTGCGCACTTACCAGTTAGGCTAGATATATAGACGAAATTCCCCTATTTCTTATTTTTGACATGGTTGTCAATAATACGAAATCAGGAATTTCATCTCTATATCTAGCCTAACTGGTGAGCACAAAATTAAAAAATTTATGCAGTTCTAATCTACGGACATGTTTACATCATATGGTCATATTATTAAGCTAAAATAAAATCACCGATTTTTGATGATTTTAGACCTGGGAATGTCCCTTTAATATATTAACCTTATTATATTACTAACTAACCAAGTGATATCACCAGATCAGGCGCGGATCAAGAGGGGGGGGGCGCAGGGGGCGCACGCCCATCCCTTTTTGGGCCAAATTCTTTAAAAAGTCCCCTAAATTGGCCAAAAAAATCTTGAGGGCGAGCCACCGAACCCCCTGCGCCCCCTCCTTTTTCAAATCCTGGATCCGCCCCTGCAGATAACCAAAGATATAAATATGGATTTAGCTCGTCCAGCGCTGAAATATTTTTATATAAACCATGGAGACCAAAGGGTTATTTTCAATTTGAAATCATCATAAATGTCTTACTTATCTCATCCCGCTTCATTTGAATACCTATGATATTGGTATACAGCGGTTGGAAATATTTTAATTCTTTCAGTGCGGGATGGATTTTAAACGTCAGAATCTGACGTCTACAGACGTCAGATTCTGACGTATAAAGTCGATCCCCACAATGCAAGGGTTAACTGAGTCGTTACAGAGTGACTCCTCACTTATGCATGGATATGCACAGATATGGACATTATACACAAATACATGATTATTTCAGTGGCGGATCCAGGATCTGTAGAAAGGGGGCTTCCGAGGTTTTAGGGCTCGCCCCCAAGATTTTTTTAGTAAATTTTTGCCAATTTAGCGGACTTTTTAAAGTATTTCCTCCTGCTGCGCCCCCCCCCCTGGATCCGCCACTGTTATTTTATTTAAATAGACTATTGTTTTCCAAACTGACCATTATAAATCGTTGACCTTATTAATGCTTTTAATGCGTTTATTATTTTTTTGTATAATTGTACCTATAGAAGTCTAATAAATAAATATATATTTTCGAGTTAATTTTGCCATTCATTTTCTGCAGAAAAAACTGTTAAAATATTAAAACTGTTGAAATATTGACTTAAATTAGTGGCCGCAAATAATGCAATACTTTTGAGAATAATTAGTTTTTTTAAATATTAGTATTTTAGACTCATTATAAACTGACAATACCAACGATATTTACAAAAAAAGATAAGGGAAATAAAAGATTATATTTATTTACTGCTATTCACAAAGGCCAACACAAATTATTTGCATAAAAAATATTCCATTCTCTCGAGGCGGATTTGAACCACCGACCTAGAGATTACTGGCATCGTATTTCCGCTACAGTCTCCCGCTCTACCAACTGAGCTATCGCGAGTGGGGGGATATAAAAATTTCTTAGATGGCAGCTCATCAGTTAAGAGCCACAATCAAACTGATAATCAATCGATAAAAATGATTCATAGTGTCGCTACGGACAAATACCCAGTATTTTGCAGTGAATGATTATGTTAAAATTAAACCCTGTTATTTCATAAACTAACCAGGTGATATAACCAAAGGTATAAGGATTTAATCAAATCGTTACAGACTCCTCACTTATATATGGTTGTACACCATCAGGCCCTATACACACAAAATAATAGTTTTGGTAGATGATTAATTTATTTTAAAGTGTTTTCCAAACTGAACAGATATTATTTTTAATCCCATTTAAAAAATATTTTCGAGGTACTTTTCAGCAGATAAAAACTGTTAAATTATTGACCTAAATTGTTGACCTCAAATAATGCAACAATATAAGTTTGATTGTTTTCTTTTTTAACAAATCAGTACTTAATTACATTCATTTGAAACTAACAATACCAACGACATTTTACACAAAAAATAGAGGGGAAATGAAAAATTATATTTTATCACTGCTCTTCACACAGGGTCACACAAATTATTTGTATAAGAAATATTCCATTCTCGCGAGGCGGATTTGAACCACCGACCTAGAGATCACTGCCGTTATTTTTCCACTACAGTCTCCCGCTCTACCAACTGAGCTATCGCGAGTGGTGCGCCTCATAACCTCTTAGATGGCAGCTGACCAGATCCCCAATCAATCTATAAAAAATGATTTGTAAAGCCGCTGCAGACTCATCATAAATATCTGGTATTTTGCAGTAAATGATTACATTAATATATTAACCCTATTTCTTTTACTAACTAACCAAGTGATATCACCAGATCAGGCGCGGATCAAGAGGGGGGCGCAGGGGTCGCACGCCCATCCCTTTTTGGGCAAAATTCTTTAAAAAGTCCCCTAAATTGGCCAAAAAAATCTTGGGGGCGAGCCCCCGAACCCCCTGCGCCCCCTCTTTTTTCAAATCCTGGATCCGCCCCTGCAGATAACCAAAGATATAAATATGGATTTAACTCTTCCAACGCTGAAATATTTTTATATAAATCATGGAGACCAAAGGGTTATTTTCAATTTGAAATCATCATAAATGTCTTACTTATCTCTTCCCGCTTCATTTGAATACCTATGTTATTGGTATACAGCGGTTGGAAATATTTTAATTCTTTCAGTGCGGGATGGATTTTAAACGTCAGAATCTGACGTCTACAGACGTCAGATTCTGACGTATAAAGTCGATCCCCCCAATGCAAGGGTTAACTAAGTCGTTACAGAGTGACTTCTCACTTATGCATGGTTTCACAGAAATAGACATTATACACGTGATTATTTTATTTAAATCTATTGTTTTCAAAACTCACCATTTTAAATTGTTGACCTGAGTAATGCTTTTAACAGTGTTTAATGTTTTTAATATTTTTTTGTATAATTGTACTTATAGAAAGTCTAATAAATAAATAAATATATTCGAGTTCATTTTGACATTCATTTCTGCAGAAAAAACTGTTGATAATTGACCTAAATTGTTGATCTCAAATAATGCAACAATTTTGCGAATGGTTAGTTTTTTAACATATTAGAATTTTAGATTCATCATAATCTGACAATACCAAGGATATTTACAAAAAAGATAAGGGAAAATAAAAGATTATATTTATTTACTGCTATTCACAAAGGCCTACACAAATTATTTGCATAAAAGTATTTTCCATTCTCACGAGGCGGATTTGAACCACCGACCTAGATATTACTGCCGCTGTTTTTCCACTACAGTCTCCCGCTCTACCAACTGAGCTATCGCGAGTGGTGCGACGCAACATCCTCTAAATACATTGCACACCGCCAGATAAGAGCCATAATAAAACTGATAATCAACCGATAAAAATGATTCATAGTGTCGCTACGGACAAATATCCAGTATTTTGCAGTGAATGATTATGTTATAATTAAACTCTGTTATTTCATAAACTAACCAGGTGATATAACCAAAGGTATAAGGATTTAATCAAGTCGTTACAGACTCCTCACTTATATATGGTTGTACACCATCAGGCCCTATACACACAAAATAATCATTTTTGGTAGATCCAAACTGAACAGATATTATTTTTATTCCAATTTTTCGAGGTAAATTTCTGCAGGTAAAAACTGTTAAAGTATTGACCTAAATTGTTGACCTGAAATAATGCTACAATATAAGTTTGATTGTTTTTTTCAACAAATCAGTATTTTACATTCATTTGAAACTAACAATACCAACGATATTTCACACAAAAAATAGAGGGTAAATGAAAAATTATATTTTATCACTGCTCTTCACACAGGCCTACACAAATTATTTGTATAAAAAATATTCCATTCTCGCGAGGCGGATTTGAACCACCGACCTAGAGATCACTGCCGTTATTTTTACACTACAGTCTCCCTCTCTACCAACTGAGCTATCGCGAGTGGTGCGACGTCATAACCTCTTAGATGGCAGGTCACCAGAGCCCCAATCAATCGATAAAAATTGATTTGTAAAGTCGCTGCAGACCCTTCATAAATATCTGGTATTTTGCAGTAGATGAATCCATTAATATATTAATCCTATTATTTTACTAACTAACCAAGTGATATTACCAGATCAGGCGCAGATCTAGAGGGGGGGCGCAGGGGGCGCACGCCCATCCCTTTTTGGGCCAAATTCTTTGAAAAGTCCCCTAAATTGGCCAAAAAAATCTTGGGGGCGAGCCCCCGAACCCCCTGCGCCCCCTCCTTTTTCAGATCCTGGATCCGCCCCTGCAGATAACCAAATAGGCCTATATAAATATGGATTTGATCCTTACAACGCTGAAATATTTTCATATGAGCCATGGAGACCAAAGGGTTATTTTTAATTTGAAATCATCATAAATGCCTTAGTTATCTCTTCCCGCTTCTGTTGAATGCCTGTGTTATGGGTATCAGCGGTTGGAAATATTTTAGTGCTGGGATGACTTTAAACGTCAGAATCTGATGTCTACAGACGTCAGATTCTGACGTATAAAGTCGATCCCCGCGCTGTGAGGGTTATAACTAAGTCCTTACAGAGTGACTCCTCACTTATGCATGTTTGCACAGATATGGACATTATACACGTGATTATTTTATTTGAATCTATTGTTTTCCAAACTGACCATTTTAAATTGTTGACCTTATTAATGCTTTTAACAGTGGTTATTTTTTTAAATATTTTTTTGTATAATTGTACCTATATAAATCATATTTTCGAGTTCATTTTGACATTCATTTCTGCAAAAAAAATGTGGATAATTGACCTAAATTGTTCATCTCAAATAATGCAACACTTTTGAGAATGGTTAGTTTTTAACATATTAGAATTTTAGATTCATCATAAACTGACAATACCAAGGATATTTGCAAAAAAGATAAGGGAAAATTAAAGATTATATTTATTTACTGCTATTCACAAAGGCATACACAAATTATTTGCATAAAAAAATATTCCATTTTCACGAGGAGGATTTGAACCACCGACCTAGAGATCACTGGCATTGTTTTTTCACTACAGTCTCCCGCTCTACCAAATGAGCTGTCGCGAGTGGGACGACGAGACAACCTCTTAATACATGGCAGCTCACCAGATAAGAGCCATAATCAAACTGATAATCAATCGATAAATATGATTCTTAATGTCGCTACGGACAAATATCCAGTATTTTGCAGTGAATGATTATGTTATAATTAAACCCTGTTATTTCATAAACTAACCAGGTGATATAACCAAAGGTATAAGGATTTAATCAAGACGTTACAGACTCCTCACTTATATATGGTTGTACACCACCAGGCCCTATACACACAAAATAATCATTTTTGGTAGATGATTAATTTATTTTAAGGTTTTTTCCAAACTGAACAGATAGTATTTTTAATCCCATTTAAAAAATATTTTCGAGGTAATTCTCTGCAGGTAAAAACTGTTAAAGTATTGACCTAAATTGTTGACCTCAAATAATGCAACATTATAAGTTTAATTGTTTTTTTTAACAAATCAGTATTTTACATTCGTTTGAAACTAACAATACCAACGATATTTCACACAAAAAAATAGAGGGGAAATGAAAATTTATATTTTACTGTTCTTCACACAAGCTCACACAAATTATTTGTATAAAAATTGTTCCAGAGCCCCAATCAATCGATAAAAATTGATTTGTAAAGTCGCTGCAGACCCTTCTGGTATTTTGCAGTAGATGATTACATTAATATATTAACCCTATTGTTTTACTAACTAACCAAGTGATATTACCAGATCAGGCGCGGATCAAGAGGGGGGGGCGCAGGGGTCGCACGCCCATCCCTTTTTGGGCCAAATTCTTTAAAAAGTCCCCTAAATTGGCCAAAAAAATCTTGGGGGCGAGCCTCCGAACCCCCTGCGCCCCCTCCTTTTTTAAATCCTGGATCCGCCCCTGCAGATAACCAAAGATATAAATATGGATTTAACTCTTCCAACGCTGAAATATTTTTATATAAATCATGGAGACCAAAGGGTTATTTTCAATTTGAAATCATCATAAATGTCTTACTTATCTCTTCCCGCTTCATTTGAATACCTATGTTATTGGTATACAGAGGTTGGAAATATTTTAATTCTTTCAGTGCTGGGATGACTTTAAACGTCAGAATCTGATGTATACAGACATCAGATTCTGACGTATAAAGTCGATCCCCGCACTGAAAGGGTTAACTAAGACGTTACAGAGTGACTCCTCACTTATGCATGTTTGCACAGATATGGGCATTATACACGTGATTATTTTATTTAAATCTATTGTTTTCCAAACTGACCATTTTAAATTGTTGACATTATTAATGCTTTTAACAGTGGCTATTGCTTTTAATATTTTTTTGTATAATTGTACCTATATAAATAATATTTTTGAGTTCATTTTGACATTCATTTCTGCAGAAAAAACTGTTGATAATTGACCTAAATTGTTCATCTCAAATAATGCAACACTTTTGAGAATGGTTAGTTTTTAACATATTAGAATTTTAGATTCATCATAAACTGACAATACCAAAGATATTTACAAAAAAGATAAGGGAAAATAAAAGATTATATTTATTTACTGCTATTCACAAAGGCCTACACAAATTATTTGCATAAAAAAAAAATTCATTCTCGCGAGGCGGATTTGAACCACCGACCTAGAGATTACTGGCGCTGATTTTCCACTACAGTCTCCCGCTCTACCAACTGAGCTATCGCGAGTGGTGCAAATACCCAGTATTTTGCAGTGAATGATTATGTTATAATTAAACTCTGTTATTTCATAAACTAACCAGGTGATATAACCAAAGGTATAAGGATTTAATCAAGTCGTTACAGACTCCTCACTTATATATGGTTGTACACCATCAGGCCCTATACACACAAAATAATCATTTTTGGTAGATCCAAACTGAACAGATATTATTTTTATTCCCATTTTTCGAGGTAAATTTCTGCAGGTAAAAACTGTTAAAGTATTGACCTAAATTGTTGACCTTAAATAATGCAACAATATAAGTTTGATTGTTTTTTTCAACAAATCAGTATTTTACATTCATTTGAAACTAACAATACCAACGATATTTCACACAAAAAATAGAGGGTAAATGAAAAATTATATTTTATCACTGCTCTTCACACAGGCCTACACAAATTATTTGTATAAAAAATATTCCATTCTCGCGAGGCGGATTTGAACCACCGACCTAGAGATCACTGCCGTTATTTTTCCACTACAGTCTCTCGCTCTACCAGCTGAGCTATCGCGAGTGGGGCGACGTCATAACCTCTTAGATGGCAGGTCACCAGAGCCCTAATCAATCGATAAAAATTGATTTGTAAAGTCGCTGCAGACTCATCATAAATATTTGGTATTTTGCAGTAGATGATTACAATAACATGAATAATATATTAACCCTATTTTTTTACTAGCTAAGGTAATAATACCAGATAACCAAAGATATAAATATGGATTTAACTCTTACAACGCTGAAATAGCCGCTTCATTTGAATACCTAAGTTATTGGTATACAGCGGTTGGAAATATTTTAATTCTTTCAGTGCTCTGGGATGGATTTTAAACGTCAGAATCAGACAGACAGACGTCAGATTCTGACGTATAAAGTCGATCCCCACAATGCAAGGGTTAACTATGTCGTTACAGAGTGACTCCTCACTTATGCATGGTTGCACAGATATGGACATTATACACAAATACATGATTATTTCAGTGGCGGATCCAGGATCTGTAGGAAGGGGGCGTCCGGGGTTTTAGGGCTCGCCCCCAAGATTTTTTTGGTAAATTTTCGCCAATTTAGCGGACTTTTTAAAGTATTTCCTCCTGCTGCGAGGCCCCCCCCTCCCCTGGATCCGCCACTGTTATTTTATTTAAATAGACTATTGTTTTCCAAACTGACCATTATAAATCGTTGACCTTATTAATGCTTTTAATGCGTTTAATATTTTTTTGTATAATTGTACCTATAGAAGTCTAATAAATAAATATATATTTTCATGTTAATTTTGCCATTCATTTTCTGCAGAAAAAACTGTTGAAATATTAAAACTGTTGAAATATTGACTTAAATTAGTGGCCTCAAATAATGCAATAATTTTGAGAATGGTTAGTTTTTTAAATATTAGTATTTTAGATTCATTATAAACTGACAATACCAACGATATTTACAAAAAAAGATAAGGGAAATAAAAGATTATATTTATTTACTGCTATTCACAAAGGCCTACACAAATTATTTGCATAAAAAATATTCCATTATCTCGAGGCGGATTTGAACCACCGACCTAGAGATTACTGGCATCGTATTTTCGCTACAGTCTCCCGCTCTACCAACTGAGCTATCGCGAGTGGGGGATATAAGAATTTCTTAGTTGGCAGCTCATGAGATAAGAGCCACAATCAAACTGATAATCAATCGATAAAAATGATTCATAGTGTCGCTACGGACAAATATCCAGTATTTTGCAGTGAATGATTATGTGAAAATTAAACCCTGTTATTTCATAAACTAACCAGGTGATATAACCAAAGGTATAAGGATTTAATCAAGTCGTTACAGACTCCTCACTTATATATGTTTGTACACCATTAGGCCCTATATACACAAAATAATCATTTTTGGTAGATGATTAATTTATTTTAAAGTGTTTTCCAAACTGAACTGATATTATTTTTAATCCCATTTAAAAAATATTTTCGAGGTACTTTTCTGCAGATAAAAACTGTTAAAGTATTGACCTAAATTGTTGACCTCAAATAATGCAACAATATAAGTGTAGGATCCTGACATCGCTTAGTCAATGTGGCGCTTATCCCCAGATTCCTGGACGCGGGCTGACGGGGATGACCGCCTCGTTTTCATACTGTGGTGACGTGCGCACACAGAGCAGTGTGGTGCGGCCTTGGTATTTTTTCCTCACTTCAAGCGTAATACTCAGCGACTGCGGACGTGCCGCAGCTCGCTCTCGCTGAGTCCATAGAGACGTGCCGTGCGCGGATGGTTGTGCCTTGCTGTTATCGCATGTTAATCAAATAAACATGACAAGAGAGAAGACAGTTTCCTGGTTTGTTTAATACCGTCTACCAGACGGATGAGGAGGATATTTGAGTTTTGATGGCGAGATTGGGAGGAGTCCTTCGTCGGCCGTTGTGACCCCATAACGGAACTCCCGGTGTAGGTTTACCACGACATATTGGTTAATCCGACCTTCCCACACGCCATATAAGTTTAATTGTTTTTTTTTTAACAAATCAGTATTTTACATTCATTTGAAACTAGCAATACCAACGATATTTTACACAAAAAATAGAGGGGAAATGAAAAATTATATTTTATCACTGCTCTTCACACAGGGTCACACAAATTATTTGTATAAAAAATATTCCATTCTCGCGAGGCGGATTTGAAACACCGACCTAGAGATCACTGCCGTTGTTTTTCCACTACAGTCTCCCGCTCTACCAACTAAGCTATCGCGAGTGGTGCGACGTCATAACCTCTTAGATGGCAGGTCACCAGAGCCCCAATCAATCGATAAAAAAAGATTTGTAAAGTCGCTGCAGACTCATCATAAATATCTGGTATTTTGCAGTAGATGATTACATTAATATATCAACCCTATTGTTTTACTAACTAACCAAGTGATATTACCAGATCAGGGGCAGATCTAGAGGGCACGCCCATCCCTTTTTTGGGCCAAATTCTTCAAAAAGTCCCCTAAATTGGCCAAAAAAATCTTGGGGGCGAGCCCCCGAACCCCCTGCGCCCCCTCCTTTTTCAAATCCTGGATCCGCCCCTGCAGATAAACAAAAATATAAATATGGATTTAACCCTTAAAACGCTGAAATATTTCTATATAAACCATAGAGACCAAAGGGTTATTTTCCATTTGAAATCATCATAAATGTCTTAGTTCTCTCTTCCCGCTTTATTTGAATGCCTATGTTATTGGTATACAGCGGTTGGAAATATTTAATTCTTTCAGTGCTGGGATGGATTTTAAACGTCAGAATCTGATGTCTACAGACGTCAGATTCTGACGTATAAATTCAATTCCACAATGCAAGGGTTATAACTAAGTCGTTACAGAGTGACTCCTCACTTATGCATGGTTGCACAGATATGGACATTATACACAAATACGTGATTATTTTAGTGGCGGATCCAGGATCTGTAGGAAGGGGGTGCCCGGGGTTTTAGGGCTTGCCCTCAAGATTTTTTTGGTAAATTTTCGCCAATTTAGGAGACTTTTTAAAATATTTTCGCCTGCTGCGCCCCCCCCCCCCCCTGGATCCGCCACTGTTTTTCTATTTAAATCTACTGTTTACCAAACTGACCATTTTAAATTGTTGACCTTATTAATGCTTTTAATGCGTTTAATACCTTTTTATTGTATAATTGTACCTATAGAAGTCTAAAATAATTAAAATATATTTTCGGGTTAATTTTGACATTCATTTTCTGCAGAAAAAAAACGTTGAAATATTAAAACTGCTGAAATATTGACCTAAATTATTGGCCTCAAAAAATGCAATAATTTTGAGAATGGTTTGTTTTCTAAAATATTAGTATTTTAGATTCATTATAAACTGACAATACCAACGATATTTACAAAAAAGATAGGGGAAAATAAAAGATTATATTTATTTACTGCTATTCACAAAGGCCTACACAAATGATTTGCATGAAAAACATTCCATTCTCGCGAGGCGGAAACATGGCAGTCGACCAGATAAGAGCCATAATAAAACTGATAATCAATCGATAAAAATGATTCATAATGTCGCTATACAGACAAATATCCAGTATTTTGCAGTGAATGATTATGTTAAAAACTAGAAGATTGAACAAAAAACTGCAGATGTCTCCCTTCGAGCAGAATAACCATAAAAGTTGATACTGATAGCTATCATTAGGTCAATGTCTCGTGTTTGACCGCCTGCACGATAGGAGGGAACGCACAGACATAAGCTGAGCGGACAAAGGTAACGCAACATGTCCCCACCTCTCTGTGAGAGGGAGATACATAATTAAACCCTGTCATTTCATAAACTAACCAGGTGATATAACCAAGGGTATAAGTATGAATTTAATCAAGTCGTTACATACTCCTCACTTATATATGGCTGCACATATTACACCATTAGGCCCTATACACACAAAATAAATATTTTTGGTAAATGAATATTTGCTTTTTAAAAGTGTTTTCCAAACTGGCAAGATATTATTTTAAAACCCATTTAAAAAATATTTTCGAGTTAATTTTCTGCAGATAAAAACTGTAAAAATAGACCTATCGACTAAAATAGTTGACCTCAAGTAATGCAACAATTTTAAGTTTGGTTGTTTTTAAAAAAAATTCGTATTTTACATTCACTAGAAACTGACAATACCAAAGATATTTCACAAAAAATAGGGGGGAAATGTAAAATTATATATATATTTACTGCTCTTCACACAGGCCCACGCAAATTGTTTGTATAAAAAAAACTCCTTTCTCGCGAGGCGGATTTGAACCACCGACCTAGAGATCACTGCCGTTGTATTTCCACTACAGTCTCCCGCTCTACCAACTGAGCAATCGCGAGTGGTGCGACGTCATAATCTCTTAGATGGTAGGTCGCCAGAGCCCCAATCAATCGATAAAAAATTATTTGTAAAGTCGCTGCAGAACCTTCATAAATGCCGAGTGCACCATTGGAGGGGTAACTCGCAGGGGTAAATTGCCTTACTCCAGAGGTACTTTACCTCAGGAGTACTTACCTCGACAACTTTACACCGAGTGCACCATGTTCAAAATGCAGTTAGGTAAGGACCTCCGAGGTTGTGACATATTTACCCGTCGAGGGGTACAGTACTGTGCAAATTAATTGTGATACTTACGATTGACGACGTCATTTTTGCGTTGTTTCACCTACACAGTGTTTGATTATGTTGATAAACAATGTTCAACGTCATTATATTATTTCCAGGCGACTGTAGAAACTTGTGACTTCATTAGCTATGATAATATTATGAGAAACTCTTCTTTTATGAAAATTATGCAGAAAATATTTTTTTACATAGCTATCTTCACTTGATGTTTTATCAATAACAAAGTTGGTACACTGCTTTGAAATAATGATATAAATTTAAACATCATAATCTCATATAGGGTCTACTAAATAACGTAAGATTCTATTTTGTTATTTAATTGACGCTGCATTGACCATTAACAACGTGTTTTTGTAAAGCTCCTTGTTCCAAATTACGACAAATGCGATATAATATACAGTATTTCATAACTAACTGTATATTATCAGATTATGTTCCAATAATTTCACCGCCATTCATGACTATAATCGTATCTATTTTTGCTATTACCCCATCTAATACTGTTCATGTGAATACAATTCGTGTTTTATCAACAATAATTGCAAATGTATGTTCGAAATTAAAGAAATATGATATATTTTACTTGTTTGCGGTTATGTCGCACAACTAAGACATGGTATACATTTTAATTAGATGACATAGCGGTTAAAGAGCTAAGGCTTTTGCATTCTGTAGATCTACTACTAGGCCTATAATTGAAGTCACATTAACTTGTAGCACATGTTTTTTTCGCCTATTTCTTAGTCAATTCACAATCTATTATCTTGAAATTTTATTTTACATACACTAATTTCTAATCCTCTACCGTCTACCCTACCATGAAATAATGGCGAGTATTTTATAAGTTAGACCATTTGCCATGTAATACGATTCAGGGCTTAAGATGGACTTTATTTTTTTATTTATAGGGGGACGTCATAACTAGCAATTTACTGGATGTATTTGGTATTTGGCGGGGGACTGGACAATAGTCATGAAATTCAGAAGAGAAATCGGCGAAAAAGATGCACCACAAGTTCATGTTACTTCCACTATATTCAATTTCATTAAATTACTATACATCATACAATTAGTAATTATCACGTTTCCATTTGTACGTTTTTCATCCGTATTCCGTCCGTATTACATACGTAATAAATCAAAATCGCTTTTATAATAAAACAAAAGGTTTATTGCCATGTGCATTTCTGTAGGCCTATCTCATCCGTATCTTATCCGTAGGCCTATGTCATCCGTATCTGAAACGTCTATTTCCCGATCGCGATTTTCGACGGATACGGATGGAATACGGGTGGAGAAATCTGTTGGCTGACGAGTCTCCTTTTTACATGTATAAAAGGAACAAATCGACTTAATTGGCTGTAGACATGGTAGATGAAATTATTAGTAATTCATTTTTCTACCGTAACAATACGCAAAATATCTGGCTTGAGCGCAATTAGTATGTCTATGGTCATATGTGAGAATACCGGTGACACTCTAGTTTTTGTGCATGAATGTAGATGAGCTACCCCCCTCCCGACCACTGCACGTTGTGAAACCGAGTGTCAATCCCCTCAAACGTTACATCAAACTGGCTGATACTAATGGTGCACATTTCTCATCTCTAAACCAGTCTAAGATTGATCTAATCTTTCTTATTTCTACCTTTATCTGGCTATGCACGCAATACAGCACGCTAGTATTCTATATTTAATCATCGGCGTGAGCTGAATTTTCAGAAATATTTTTAAACTTCATTGGAAAAAAACAGACGGACCATTCGAATAGGAAGCATGACGAGCAATATTAAAGAACTTGAATTATATTATTATAATATTCGGAAAAATAGTCATGATTTATAATAACTAAGGGGGCTACCATTTAATATCCAGGGGGGGGGGGGGCAGGGATATTGGGATGGACCAAAATATTTTTTTCAATATGATCCAGCTCATGGTTATTTTTTTCAAGCTGTACGGTTAACAAATTATTTATTTCAACCACTTTTGGAACGACTTTCATAAATTGCCAATGTATTTTTTATTAAGGCTATATGATATTAGCCTAATATTTGCAATGTGAGAAACTGAATATCTCCAGAAACTTCATAATTTAATCGGCTAGAAAATAGTTTAGGCTTGCCCGATATGCCATAAATTATTTATTTCAAATGGGATCGACATCAAATTATTTATTTCACCTTCTCCCTGCCTTTAATTATTTATTTCGAAAATATCCCTGCCCTCCCCCTGGATATTGAATGGTTGCCCCCTAAAGGCTATCTCCAATACGTTGCGAAAATTGATATCATACTTTAGGAATATTAAGCCTCTATGCATTTATTAAAAATATAGATTTAGTTAGCTTAAGTTTGTCTTAAAAACACATTTTTAGTCACGAACAAGTATTTCTTTGCTAGTGGCCCTAGTAATTAAAGGGTTGATTATATGGGGATCAAAATCCCCCAGTGGTATATGATGGCTATGTGAAGTATGAGGAAGCAGAAATTCATAGATCAGCTATCATGCAAGATTTCCGAGATAGTGAAAAAAAATATATATATATTTATTCCCGACTGGCAGCCGTTTTGGATTTTTTAGTATGAAATTTGTCATGGGTTATCCTTGTGTGAGACATTACATTTTGTTTTATATTCATGGTCCAGTCATTTTGCATTTCTTGAGTTAAGTAAATATTACAAAATTCAAAATGGCCGCTAAACGGCTATTTTGAAATGGTTTGATACAAAAAGTTAGTCAGGTCATTGGCTGACATAGCTAAACATATTTGCCAAATTAAAAAAGATCTGATGGCAACTTTTTCCGGAAATGCGCTAACGAGCATTTCTTCGTTAGTGGCCATAGTAATTAAAGGGTTAATGATATAATATGCTTAGTAATGGTCGAAAGTCGGTTATTTTGAATTTGATCGAGTTGAATTGTTTGAGCTTGCATACTTCCATGAAGCTGCATACGTTGTTTTATAAGGGTATGGCTATATCTGACACGATATTCCAAGTAATACTCATATTAAAGTCAATACTGGCCACAAGTGTGCCATTTTCAATTTTATCGGGTTGAAATTTGTTAGCACATCAATCCCTGAAGCCGCACATTTTGTTTATAGTATCGGTCTAACTATCTGCCACGTTTTCCAGTGTAATGCATATTGAAGTAAATGAAGGCCGCAATTTGGCCCCATTTTGAATTTTATTTAAGTTAAAAAATTTCAGGGCATGTTACTCCCTGAAACCGCACACTTCGCTTTATAGTAATGGTCTAACAATTCGGCAGATATTAGGCCTACGCATATTAAACACATAATTGCTGAAAGTCAGTCATTTTAGCCACCGTGACCTAGGTTTGTCTGATACGCACCATTTTTAAACTCACCCAAGCTATTATTTTTTATTTACTATGCTTTGATTTCAAGTTAAGGTGTCAATGATAACTTTAATATACATCCTATATAAAATAGATGTTTCCCGCGTCAAAAGCAGATGTAAAATAGTTACATATCATTCTAAGAGCAGCAAAAAAGACACTCTGGAAAGTGTAAAAACCGTTAAAACAAATACAAGTAGAACACTTATAGAACATATAATAACTTTAGTGATTTCATAGCGGCCATTTCGAATTTTGCGTTTTGTGAAAAAAAATGTTCAAGGGATGGACACGCACATCCGCCGAGATATCTTCACCTAGATGCTAGTGATGCATAATCAGTAGAGAAAAACAATTATCAGCCAAGACAAGGTTACCCTTCTTGGCTGCTTAACTAATAGTGCTAAAAATGGCGGGCAGACGGACGGCCGGACGGACGGGCCGCATTACGACAATAGGCATCTGCCAAAATTAAAAAATATATCATACTATCTATACATTAAGTCCAATTGTTATAAAACAGTACAGCAAAGTTGCTAAACAATAAGGTTCACAGGCTGCACAAATAGTCTTACATAATGTAAGATCAAGGCTACAAATTAATTCTTCAATACACGCATGTGCGGCAATTAACAGTGATTAAAGGTGAAGACAAAAAATAATTACAATATTTTGAAAAAAAATAGATAAATGCTGCTAATCGTCTCACCGTTGTCTGGTGTTCAGAGGACATGAATTATTTAAATTGATGCTTTGATGGACAGTGATAATAACAATATGCTTAAATATATTGATCACAGAGGGCTATTTCCAGCTGATCAGTCAGTGGAGCGATGCTTTTAGCCAGTAAGGGCGGTGCTTCAGTAAGGGCGGTGCTTTTAAGCGTATTTGAACTGCATTTCACATCTAAAATATTCCCTAAAATGTATCAATTTTATTGTACACATGCAAATCCTAAATAAACCAGTAATTGTGAGTTATAACAGGTATCATTTTTAAACGTACATGTATATGTATTTCTCATTCGTTTGAAACTGGCAATTGCGTGAGCACTGCAAACTTCAAAAAAATTAAAAGGGAGATTGCAGCGCAGTTGAGCGGTAGGCCTATCAAGTTGATTTTTTACAACAACAAAAAAAGCCACATAGGCCTATTGATGAAATCTGCAGTTGCACATCTCATTATTACGATTTATGACGTAAAGGTACAACGTTATTGGTCACATTGCGCGCAAGCGGGGCTTTAAATGCTGAGTTCCAAGGAAACACTTCAGTCAGATCACGCCTCTACCTCCGTGGTTAGCAGACTTACACCACCCCCCTAGCAGGTGCAAATTTTACCTCTCAACTTCCCACCCCAGAGGTAGTTTTTAATGCTTTTTGTGCGTGGTGCACTCGGGGTAATTGAATTTCTGATTTACCCCCAGAGTTACCTCTGGGGTTGCAGTTACCCTCGAATGGTGCACTCCGCCCCTGCAGTAGATGATAACATTAATATATTAACCCTATTATTTTACTAACTAAGGTGATATAACCAGATAACCAAAGATATAAATATGGATTTAACCTTTAGAACGCTGAAATACTTTCATATAAACCATGGAGACCGAAGGGTTATTTTCAATTTGAAATAATCATAAATGTCTTACTTATCTCTTCTCGCTTCTTCTGAATGCCCATGTTATGGGTATACAGCGATTGGAAATATTTTAATTCTTTCAGTGCTGGGATGGATTTTAAACGTCAGAATCTGACGTCTACAGACGTCAGATTCTGACGTATAAAGTCAATCCCACAATGCAAGGGTTATAACTAAGTCGTTACAGAGTGACTTCTCACTTATGCATGGTTTCACAGAAATGGACATTATACACGTGATTATTTTATTTAAATCTATTGTTTTCAAAACTGACCATTTTAAATTGTTGACCTGAGTAATGCTTTTAACAGTGTTTAATGCTTTTATTATTTTTTTGTATAATTGTACCTATAGAAAGTCTAATAAATAAATAAATATATTAGAGTTCATTTTGACATTCATTTCTGCAGAAAAAACTGTTGATAATTGACCTGAATTGTTGATCTCAAATAAGGCAACAATTTTGCGAATGGTTAGTTTTCCAACATATTAGAATTTTAGATTCATCATAAACTGACAATACCAAGGATATTTACAAAAAAGATAAGGGAAAATAAAAGATTATATTTAATTACTGCTATTCACAAAGGCCTACACAAATTATTTGCATAAAAAAAATTTCCATTCTCGCGAGGCGGATTTGAACCACCGACCTAGAGATTACTGGCGCCGTTTTTCCACTACAGTCTCCCGCTCTACCAACTGAGCTATCGCGAGTGGGGCGACACACCAACCTCTTAATACATGGCAGCCCACCAGATAAGAGCCATAATAAAACTGATAATCAATCGATAAAAATGATTCATAATGTCGCTACGGACAAATATCCAGTATTTTGCAGTGAATGATTATGTTATAATTAAACTCTGTTATTTCATAAACTAACCAGGTGATATAACCAAAGGTATAAAGATTTACTCAAGTCGTTACAGACTCCTCACTTATATATGGTTGTACACCATCAGGCCCTATACACACAAAATAATCATTTTTGGTAGATCCAAACTGAACAGATATTATTTTTATTCCCATTTTTCGAGGTAAATTTCTGCAGGTAAAAACTGTTAAAGTATTGACCTAAATTGTTGACCTTAAATAATGCAACAATATAAGTTTGATTGTTTTTTTCAACAAATCAGTATTTTACATTCATTTGAAACTTACAATACCAACGATATTTCACACAAAAAATAGAGGGTAAATGAAAAATTATATTTTATCACTGCTCTTCACACAGGCCTACACAAATTATTTGTATAAAAAATATTCCATTCTCGCGAGGCGGATTTGAACCACCGACCTAGAGATCACTGCCGTTATTTTTCCACTACAGTCTCCCGCTCTACCAACTGAGCTATCGCGAGTGGTGCGACGTCATAACCTCTTAGATGGCAGGTCACCAGAGCCCTAATCAATCGATAAAAATTGATTTGTAAAGTCGCTGCAGACTCATCATAAATATTTGGTATTTTGCAGTAGATGATTACAATAACATGAATAATATATTAACCCTATTTTTTTACTAGCTAAGGTAATAATACCAGATAACCAAAGATATAAATATGGATTTAACTCTTACAACGCTGAAATATCCGCTTCATTTGAATACCTAAGTTATTGGTATACAGCGGTTGGAAATATTTTAATTCTTTCAGTGCTGGGATGGATTTTAAACGTCAGAATCTGACGTCTACAGACGTCAGATTCTGACGTATAAAGTCGATCCCCACAATGCAAGGGTTAACTAAGTCGTTACAAAGTGACTCCTCACTTATGCATGGTTGCACAGATATGGACATTATACACAAATACATGATTATTTCAGTGGCCGATCCAGGATCTGTAGAAAGGGGGCGTCCGGGGTTTTAGGGCTCGCCCCCAAGATTTTTTTGGTAAATTTTCGCCAATTTAGCGGACTTATTAAAGTATTTCCTCCTGCTGCGCCCCCCCCCCCTGGATCCGCCACTGTTATTTTATTTAAATAGACTATTGTTTTCCAAACTGACCATTATAAATCGTTGACCTTATTAATGCTTTAGATGAGTTTAATATTTTTTTGTATAATTGTACCTATAGAAGTCTAATAAATAAATATATATTTTCTAGTTAATTTTGCCATTCATTTTCTGCAGAAAAAACTGTTGAAATATTAAAACTGTTGAAATATTGACTTAAATTAGTGGCCTCAAATAATGCAATAATTTTGGGAATGGTTAGTTTTTTTAAATATTAGTATTTTAGATTCATTATAAACTGACAATACCAACGATATTTACAAAAAAAGATAAGGGAAAATAAAAGATTATATTTAATTACTGCTATTCACAAAGGCCTACACAAATTATTTGCATAAAAAAAAATTCCATTCTCGCGAGGCAGATTTGAACCACCGACCTAGAGATTACTGGCGCCGTTTTTCCACTACAGTCTCCCGCTCTACCAACTGAGCTATCGCGAGTGGGGCGACACAGCAACCTCTTAATACATGGCAGCCCACCAGATAAGAGCCATAATAAAACTGATAATCAATCGATAAAAATGATTCATAATGTCGCTACGGACAAATATCCAGTATTTTGCAGTGAATGATCATGTTATAATTAAACTCTGTTATTTCATAAACTAACCAGGTGATATAACCAAAGGTATAAGGATTTAATCAAGTCGTTACAGACTCCTCACTTATATATGGTTGTACACCATCAGGCCCTATATACACAAAATAATCATTTTTGGTAGATGATTAATTTATTTTAAAGTGTTTTCCAAACTGAACAGATATTATTTTTAATCCCATTTAAAAAATATTTTCGAGGTACTTTTCTGCAGATAAAAACTGTTAAAGTATTGACCTAAATTGTTGACCTCAAATAATGCAACAATATAAGTTTGATTGTTTTTTTTTTAACAAATCAGTATTTTACATTCATTTGAAACTAACAATACCAACGATATTTTACACAAAAAATAGAGGGGAAATGAAAAATTATATTTTATCACTGCTCTTCACACAGGGTCACACAAATTATTTGTATAAAAAATATTCCATTCCCACTACAGTCTCCCGCTCTACCAACTGAGCTATCGCGAGTGGTACGACGTCATAACCTCTTAGATGGCAGGTGACCAGAGCCCCAATCAATCGATAAAAAATGTTTTGTAAAGCCGCTGCAGACTCATCATAAATATCTGGTATTTTGCAGTAAATGATTACATTAATATATTAACCCTATTTCTTTTACTAACTAACCAAGTGATATCACCAGATCAGGCGCGGATCAAGAGGGGGGCGCAGGGGTCGCACGCCCATCCCTTTTTGGGCCAAATTCTTTAAAAAGTCCCCTAAATTGGCAAAAAAAATCTTGGGGGCGAACCCCCGAACCCCCTGCGCCCCCTCCTTTTTTAAATCCCGGATCCGCCCCTGCAGATAACCAAAGATATAAATATGGATTTAACTCTTCCAACGCTGAAATATTTTTATATAAACTATGGAGACCAAAGGGTTATTTTCTATTTGAAATCATCATAAATGTCTTACTTATCTCTTCCCGCTTCATTTGAATACCTATGTTATTGGTATACAGCGGTTGGAAATATTTTAATTCTTTCAGTGCGGGATGGATTTTAAACGTCAGATCTGACGTCTACAGACGTCAGATTCTGACGTATAAAGTCGATCCCCACAATGCAAGGGTTGACTAAGTCGTTACAGAGTGACTCCTTACTTATGCATGTTTGCACAGATATGGGCATTATACACGTGATTATTTTATTTAAATCTATTGTTTTCCAAACTGACCATTTTAAATTGTTGACATTATTAATGCTTTTAACAGTGGCTATTGCTTTTAATATTTTTTTGTATAATTGTACCTAAATAAATAATATTTTTGAGTTCATTTTGACATTCATTTCTGCGGAAAAAACTGTTGATAATTGACCTAAATTGTTCATCTCAAATAATGCAACACTTTTGAGAATGGTTAGTTTTTAACATATTAGAATTTTAGATTCATCATAAACTGACAATACCAAGGATATTTGCAAAAAAGATATGGGAAAATTAAAGATTATATTTATTTACTGCTATTCACAAAGGCCTACACAAATTATTTGCATAAAAAATATTCCATTCTCGCGAGGCGGATTTGAACCACCGACCTAGAGATCACTGGCATTGTTTTTCCACTACAGTCTCCCGCTCTACCAACTGAGCTATCGCGAGTGGGGCGATGCAATGACCTCTTAATACATGGCAGGTCACCAGATAAGAGCCATAATCAAACTGATAATCAATCGTTAAAAATGATTCATAATGTCGCTCGGACAAATATCCAGTATTTTGCAGTGAATGATTATGTTAAAATTAAACCCTGTTACAATATAATTTTGATTGTTTTTTTTAATGAAATCAGTATTTTTCATTCATTTAAAACTAACAATACCAACGATATTTCACACAAAAAATAGAGGGGAAATAAAAAATTATATTTTATTACTGCTTCTCACACAAGCACACACAAACATTTGTATAAAAATTGTTCCATTCTCGCGAGGCGGATTTGAACCACCGACCTAGAGATTACTGACGTTGTTTTCCACTACAGTCTCCCGCTCTACCAACTGAGCTATCGCGAGTGGGGTGGCAGCGACACTCATACCTGACAGGTCACCGCGAGGGGCACGGTAAATTAAGAGGGCAACACCCCCCTCTCCCACCCCCCCTTACCTGCTAGTGTATTGGTGAGATAGCGTCAGCCAGGTGCGAAATCGGTACCAAAACTAGGTGTACACTGTACATTTTCTGATATACATTCCACAAAATACGACACCAAATATGATTTGGATAGAATGAATAATTATAGGGGCCTATAAAAAATGGTAATTTTCCGTGTGTCATTATATAATTCAAAAAAAGTAGTATTAGGTTATATTATTATGCCAATGTAAAGCATGTGAGATGTAAATTATATGCCATTTACGAAAATTAGTAGCTTGTCAATTAGAAAACATTTTAAATATAAAACAGATGTTTTAGTAATTCTCACTTACTTTTGGGGGAGCACGAATATGGCTGTATATTGGTTTAGATTTCATAAGTAGGCCTAATAAATCAGAAACGTTAACAGGTTAACAACACGTGGGCAAAGACAATGCTGGGTTAAGGTTGGGCCGCCGCCCATGACGCTGGCCCAACGTTAAAACAGCATTGGATTATTGTATCATGCTTCATGGAACTACCAGTTACTAGATGTGCGTCAAAAAGGGGACCTTCACCACCTCTGGTTTAACATTGGGCCAACGTCTGCGACGCTGGTCAGCAGTGGTTCGATGTCTCGTCACTGATGCCTTGGGTGGGGGGGGAGGCGCACACAGGTACACGGGTATGCAACCCCCCCTCCCCCCCGGCACCCCCGGGCGTAACAGCTAACTGCACGCGGCCGACACTCACAATAAGCGTACACATACCGCTGGCAGGTTCTCATTTATCAAACCAACTGGTGAAGTTTGACCATCAGACCTGTGGATTTGATGGCAGGCGGATACTTAGCTAGTTGATTATGTAATCATTGTTATGATGATGACTACAAGCCGTGAGCGCGCAACATGAGCCGTACTATATACAGACACACGGCAATACACACAGACTGACGAAAAGCGCGGGACATTTAATTCTGCAGTCTGCGGTGTGTAGCCAAGCATACGGATGTGTACACTTAGAAAACCAAATACACATGTGACTCATTATCTGATATTCATACCGAAATAATAACCGGATATATTGTGTATATGTAAGTATTATATTGTCTTTTTATCTCGTTTTGAATGTATTTTATGCTATTACTGGTAACCCTTTGCTCGTCAATTAATGTAATTTATTTTTCACCCATGCAGTTTAAGTTGTGTCTCGCTGCCGCGATCCAAAACTTCACCAGGGTGAAAAATACTCATAGGGCCTATTTGTTTAATGTCAGACCAAATATTTGAAAATGTTGATGTTTAAGCACACATTTCTTCCCCAGTAACAGTGTCAGTGATTCGATGTGTGTATTTGTGTTACTGCCGTTAAAGTCTCCTGAAATCATCACGTCATGTCTAACATCTGCTCGCTCCTGGCAGCTCACGTACGCCATGTATTAAAGGTTCACTGCCAACACCTGCCGTATTCAGGGGGCCATGATAGCTATCCTACTCAAACACATTCACCTCGAAAAATATATAACTCACTTATATGTAACTATCACTTAGAGGCTTTGGCCTGCAATATCTCATCAAAACATGATCTGTTATTCTGATGATGATAGCTGATAAATAGTATTTCTTCCGTGAAGACTACATCACAATGCCAATGGTAGGCCCTAATATAATGGCATGAACTTATTGTGTATAATTATATTTAATATTAATAATTAAATTTGCCTTATTTCTAAAAGCGTCTGGCTACATTTTCTCAATATTAACCTTCACTCACAAAATGCATGTGCTAATCAGATTATTTGTGCGCCTCTGAGCTCGGTCCGCTGAGGATTCAGGCGATATAGAAGTTTTTATTGATCATGTTGATTGAGATGCTAATTAGAATATCCATAGCTCACTAGTATTATATCCTAGCAAACATCACACGTTGACCCGATGCTGGCTCAATGTTGGGCCAGCGCCGTATGCGGTGGCCTAACATTGAGCCAACATCGGGTGAACATCTAGTGCTTGCAGTCCTGGCCCCGGTTTCAGTAGCCTGACTTCTATCCAAATTTTGTCTTAACTATCAACACATGATCACGTCTAAACCAATCAGTTAGCTTAAGACTGATTTAAGTCGACTGCCTTACTGCCTTAAGTCCACGTAAAATTGGTGAAACCGGCCCCTGATATATCCCTATAACCTCCTTGATTTTATTGATATCATAAAGTTTACTCGTCTTTTTTTATGAACTTAAAGCCTACCTATCTGCATCTAGAGCATATGAAGATATACATATATATGAACAAAATAATATATAACATATATAATCAGATAATTAAGCCAATAACATCATTATGGTAATTAAGCAAATAAATAAATAACCCTAACCTAACCCTGTAAAACGTATATATATATGAGTAAAATTTTCATCCATTGGCGTATTTGTAGATATTTGCTAAAATCGTCACAGCAAATATAGGCCTATTGGCTTAGGTTTGGTTCATCGCAGGCCTACGACAGACAGACGACCCTGGCCCAACATTAAAGTAGCGTTGTTTCAACACCATGTATTCTCTAGGATGTAAGTAATTAATTTGCACCAATGATTTTACATATACCTTTTTCGCAAGGACCAAGTGACGGAATAATTTGCGGCAAAAAAATCTGTTATTCCCTGCCAGTACCAGTGTACATGGTCAGATGGTGTACAGCCTGTAGCCCCTGGCCATGTCAGACCCTTTGATCTGACCTTTGTACATAAATAATCACCCGATCTTGACCTTGAGGCGGTATTGTCCTATACAGCACTTAACCCTTTGCCTCCTAGTGACATTTCATCCGTCTAATCGCCTGCCCGATTATATTCGTTTTTTTTCATTTTTATTAGCCCCATTAAATACCACCCTTTTTAACATATTGAACATGTTGAAGACAAAACAGTAAAGTCGTTGACTTCCATATTGTCAATTCTGAATAATTTTCACTCACTCTGAAAACACAACTTTAAGTGCGTGAAAATTTCAGACAAATAATTTGGCGGCTAAAGGGTTAAATCCGTAGCTATTCAATCTCCAGGGGGGGGGGGGGAGCTGGAGTATTTTTGAAATAAATAATTTCGGGCAGACACTGCGTGAAATAAATAATTTACTTCCAAGAAATGTTCTGTATTTATAAACATGTTAGAAAATTATAAATTTTCAGCGCGCCGCCGGGTCGGGTTGAAATAAATAATTTATCCGCGACAAAAACTCCAACCCCCCCCTAGAGATTGAATGGTGCCCCCCCCCCCCCTAAAATAATCTCATATAATACAGTGCACAATTTTCAGGTATTTCTGATTGTAAATGGTTCAACCCTTTATGTACTAAGCGCCACTGTATAATCATTTTTATTCCGTTTCTTCAAAACCCTTTCAGGCCTGCATTTACCATTGTCATCTTCATCCACTACAAGCCGCGAATTGCTGTCGCAATTCCCGACTTGTAGTGGATGAAGATGACTTAATGTGGTTTAAAAATTAAAGTAATTATAGTAATCTATAAGAACAAAAAAGTAATACACTTATGATGTAGATATTCCTAAATAGCCATGATGTTGTTGCAGTGTAAATCTTTCTATAAAATTTTAAACATTGTATTATAGTTTGTATTATATCTTGTATTATATTTTACCATTAGTTTTGTACATATTTAAATCATTGTATAATTGCATTCGTGTAAAGGGGGCCCATTGCAAAGTAGTTATTGGTTATTGGTTATTGGGAACGTGTTCAAAACCTTTGAAGCCTGAATTTACCATTTTCATCTTCATCCACTACATCCACTTCATCCGCGAATTGCTGTCGCAATTCTCGACTTGTAGTGGATGAAGATGACATGATGTGGTTTAAAAATTAAAGAAAATTATAATGTATTGGTAAATCAGTTTCATGGAAATTTTCGTTCTAAAACTTTTAGTTGTTGGAAAATTAAGTCTGTTTTCAGGGATGTCAAATGATGCTTTAATGCATCGTGAGGACTTAACATCAAGATTTGAAATCGTTTGGTCTCAAAATAAACAAATATAAGCATTTTTCACCCAACTGAAGTTGTAGGTCGCGATAGTGTTGGAAATGTTCATGTTGGAATAATAATATGAATTTGAGACTGGGAACACTTTAAGTGCCTTTGAAATGGTTATCATGTTTATGTTAGAACACGAATAATCAGATTATGACCACATTAATATCCAGGGAAATACTTAGTAAAAGATTTGCAGTTTTTTCTGTGGCCTTCATTTCGAGTCGTTGATAAAAAAAAGTCCTTAAATATTCAGAAAAGTCAATAAGAAAAGTTGGGAGATTCGATACAGTTGTAAAACTATTAGACACCCCCCTCCCCCCGCCCACTTATCATCTGCCAACCCTTTCGTGTTCAACTGTTGTCACAGACATTTTTACAAGCAATTTCCTCTTAACATTTTCAGCCCCTAGGAGACACTCTTTTATTAATCCAATTCAAAACGCACTTGTAGGCGTAATTGTAATAAATCAAAACATTTAATATATACTTCTCGAAATTTTGCCCATTTGAAGTTGAAATTACTAGCGCGATTGCATTCCGCGACTCTGACGCAGCATACAGTACCTAACCCTTTCAGCGCGGGGACCGATTTCAGATGTCAGATTATGACGTCTAAAGATGCATCTAAAGGCGATCCTTCCCCTGGGCTGGGGGAATTAAAATATTTATAATCATGATTATGGCCGTAGACCAATAACACAGGTATTCAAATGAAGCGGAAAGAGCTAACTGAGACATTTAACATGTTTATGATGATTCCAAATTGAAAAAAACCTTTTGGTCTTCATCTTACAAAAATATTTTAGCGTTGAAAGGGCCTGGGTTAACCCTTTAACCGCCAAATCAATCAATATGAATTTTCACCCACTTGAAGTTGTGTCTCGCTGACGCGACCCACAACTTCCAAGTGAGTGAAAATTGTTCAGATTTGACAAAATGGGACAAATATTGCTGATTGATGTCACATTTTATCTTTAACATGTTTAAAAGGTGGTACTTAATGTGCTAATAAAAAATGAAAACCCGAATATATGCGGCATCGGCGGTTACAGGGTTAAGCCCACAGACTGAGTCTTATGGGTGCTGGGCGGGTGTCGCTCCAATTTTACAATAGGGATGTTTCCACCTGTGATCTTTATGTTCTGTACCTGGATCTCAATCTAAAATATTGGCTGTCGTTCACGGGGCTACGTACACACATAATTACCCTCTGGTTTTAGCATTACCTGATGGTACTGCTATAATCAGTAGGTCTAGTAAGTTGTATCAAAACCTGAATAGTAGGGTAATTTTTTTGAAGAAATTATTTATCGTGCTGTTCAATTTAGTAACACATTGGAAAATAATTGCACGAAAATGACCACTCTAGAGATCAAGGGGTGCTGAGATATTTGCCGAGCATCAACTATCGCCCTGGAAGTTAAGGGGTGCTTTGATTTTTAGCGAGATTAAAATACCACTATGGAAATCAAGGGGGGCTGATCTATTAACCGAACATCTACCAACGCCCTGGAAATGAAGGGGTGCTGAGTTATTAGATAAGCTTCTAAATGACCACTCTGGAAATCAAGGGGTGCTGAGTTATTAAAAGAACATCTAGATGACACCCTGGACATCAAAGAGTGCTGAGTTATTAAAAGAGCATCTAAATGACCCCTTTGGAAAGGAAGGGGTGCTGATCTATTATCTGAACATCTATTAGAAACATGACAAATTTTCTCAGCTTTTTAATAATATTGGTTTGATATTCGGACCTACTTTATGAAAACGTCGTATATTAAATTGGTATACGAGTCTCGCAGGGGAATTAAATTAATGTGGCTTCCCGCAATTTTATTGTTTTAATTCAAGTGTGGAATTATTATTTGTCAGCCTTTTGAGCTTATAGATGCCGATTCGGGCTACCATGGTTACCACCCTGGAGCATAACACGTTGAGAGCCACTTTTACATGTTTTAGACAATTCAATTCGTACATGTTCGACCTCAGATTGAAAGTGCTCGAATTTAGAAATATTTGTCTGGAGGGCAGTGTCTTTTTATTCGTCTCACCATCCTGTCAAATATACACAAAATGAACATAAACTTTTAAGTTTTTCATTCATTTATTCATTCATTCATTCATTCATTCATTCATTCATTCATTCTTTCAGCAGCACACTATTAAATATTCATTCATCCCTTCGTTCGTTTGTTCATTAGCTCGTTGCCTCGCTCGCTCACTCGTTCATTTATTTATACTCGTTCATTAATTTATAACCAGTAAGCTGTAAGTTTATTAGAATATAGGTAGTTTTCATCCATCTGAAGTTTCATATTGACCTGCAATTCCAGCTTAGAATGATGAGCAACTAGTGTAATCCATTGATATGTCCCCCCCCTTCCAGCAAACATGAGACGTTGGGCCAACGTTGGTTTACTGTTGGCCCACCTTCTACGACGTTAGCTGGGAACTAATACACCACATTATATATTTTAGAGAAATTTAACCCTTTACCATGTTTACCCGTTAAAGTATTTAATTTAATTTTTCACCCGCTTGAAGATGTCTGGCTGGCGCGACGATACACCTTCAAGTGGGTGATAATGTACAGTGCATTCAAGATTTAGAATGGATGCTAATTCCCTATTTCTATTTTGTAGAGTTGAAATAAGACGTTCGTGGTTGAAGTGCGTTTACATTGATATATTTGGAGCGTGTCATGCTATGGACCTGATTATGATATAATCAGATAATGGTGAGAATCATATTTATTATCTATATCGAGGGCACGCAAGGGGAGAAGCAGGGACAATTCGTCTCCTTGGATATGAAAGGGTTATCATGTGTATCCGCCAATTTATAAAGCGGTAGATATACCGGTTCATACCCAAGGAGACGAATTGTTCACAAAAACCGAGAAATCTACAACACAAAAAAAGAACACAAAAACAAGAACACAAAAAATATACAGATTATTTGTATTTTTGTGAATTTTGATGTTTTCTTTAGTTAATTAGGTTTAATAAAAACAAGAACACAAACAAATTATGCAGATCATTTTTATTTTTGTGCATTTGCATTTTTTCCTCAGTTAATTAGGTTTAATAAAAATGTATAATTTATGAACATTTGTTTACTCACGGGGTCTTTGCATGTTGTCCCTACCTTAGTGGTTGGTGCAGGCCACTTATTAATATCACATGCAAATAGCAATCTTTGTCGTTTTTGTTCATAAAATAGCAGTCAGTGATGTGAACGGGTCTGCCGCGAGGTGAGTTGGGCATCGAGGTCATGCCGGGTGCGGGTAGAAACAATAAGGGGAAATACAGGGAATTTTACATATGATCTTCTGTCGGTACCGAACAGACAGACAGACATATATTTTATTGACATAAAGAAAAGTCATTGTAGACTTATTTGTCACAAAGAAAGGTCTACATGGGTAACCAAAAAGTACGGAGCATTGATCCGATATTGGTTTACTGTTTGGCCAACGTCTGTGACGCTGGCCCAACAGTATATCAACGTTGGAACAACGTCTCGAGTTTGCTGATCATTCCCAGCAAACATGATAACTTAATCCAATGCTGGTTTGATGTTGGCCCATCGTCTGCGACGCTAGATCAACATCAAACCAGCATTTGGCGATCGTATCCGCTCGTGTTTGTTTATTAGGCCGACCATGACCATGACATAAATGTCCATTGACACCCCGTGATTTCAACCACAGGTGCACATTCATTAATGATTTAATAAAAATATTTTATTATATTCGGTGATCTTGACGTAATTTCAAGGTCCGGTCACGGAAGCCAAAATGACTTGTAAGCGCGATACTTAACTTGCTGCATTGACTTAGGGCCTCCATTTTTTACCGCATATGAATGACACTAATCTGAAGGTCAAGTTCGATATTCAGTGATTTTGACCGAATTTGAAGGTCACCAGGTCACGCAAACCAAAATGGCTTGCTAGTGCAATAACTACAAAGCTTTCTTTAGTCATATGTGCATTACAATAATCTAAAGGTCAAGTTGATATTCAGTGACCTTGACCTAAGTTAAAGGTCACCAGGTCACTGGAACTAAATTGACTTGTTAGCTCGATAACGTCATAGCGATTTGAGCTAGAGCCTTCAATTTTTCACCGCATGTGCATGACATTAATCTGCAGGTCAAGTTCAACATTCAGTGACCTTGATTTTATTCAAGGTCACCTTGATTTTATTCAAGGTCACCAGGTCACGGGAACAAATATGGCCTGAAGCACGGTAACTTCATAAAGCCTCGACTTGGGGCATTCATTTTTTTATTGCATGTAGGCCTACATGACTAATCTAAAGGTCAAGTTCGACAGTCAGTGACCTTGATCTAATTTCAAGGTCACCTTGATTTTATTCAAGGTCACCAGGTCACGGGAACAAATATGGCCTGAAGCACGGTAACTTCATAAAGCCTCGACTTGGGGCATTCATTTTTTTATTGCATGTAGGCCTACATGACTAATCTAAAGGTCAAGTTCGACAGTCAGTGACCTTGATCTAATTTCAAGGTCACCAGCTCACGGAAACCAAAATTTAACCACATGTGCACTAACACTATCTTATAAGCGTGGTAACTTAATCTTAAAAGGACTTGATATTGATGGACAGAGGCCCTAGAGTAGCTGAGAGTCCTGCATCAATTTATGGCTATTTTTTAATGTCCCAAATTACCTCAGAAAAAAACATTTGCTTCAATTTTATGCCCATTTATTACAGAAAACAACAAAAACACTCTTTAATGTTATATTTATTTAAACAAATAAAAACATATGTTGCTTTAACTTTTAAAACAGTTTAAACAAAGATAACGTTTTTGCTGATTATTTTGGTGTCCCGATTTACCCCTGAACATGAAATCACTTGGTTTGTAATAGCTATTCGTTTCCATAAAAGAACAGGGTGAAAATAATAGAATTTTACCCCAGTGATCAGTGGTGTTCTACTTCACCCCATGTCCCAAATTAAAGGGACACAATCAGGCTAAAATCATAAAAAAATCAGTGATTTTTTTTTCCTTCTTAATATGACCGTATACTAGAACAGAAAACGTTTTTTAATTTTTGTGCTGCGCATTCACCAGTTAGACTAGATATAGAGATGAAATTCCTGATTTCTTATTTCGGACATGCATGATTACACAGCGTATAAAGTGGGTATTTTTACAAACAAGCATCCATGTTTCACCATCCTTAAGTTTCAAGTATTTAAATGCTTCCTTTCCCATTTTGTATTTTATGGATTCTTCAATCCACTGTCTTTTCGCCTTGGTGCTGAGTGTTGTTCTTATCCTGCATGTTCTATCCATCCGTTCATCTGGATTAATTTGCTCATAGACCAAGAACTTTATAAAGTTATTCAGGGTTCACCACAGTGCCGGAAATGCCGGATAAATTCTAAAAAAAAAAAAATTGATTTAAAAAAAAAGATTTTGTTTTTTTTTCAGTTCCGTTTAGTGGTGTCCTTCCATTTGCGTTTTAAAGATGGTTAACTGACAGTGACTGATTTTTTCACTTATTGGCTTTTAGTATCAGTTGTTCTTCAGACGAACATTTTTTTAAGAAAAAACGTGCCAGATATTACTTGTGGGCTGCAAATTTTATTCAGCAGTGTAAGGGTTAAGCTGCTCGCGCGCTAAGGTAATATTTTTAAGAGAACAACCAGATGATTTTTTTCTGTGGGGAACCCTGAGTTATTAGTAAGAACAACTGAAGACAATTTTTTTAACCTTTTCACTACCATACATGACGGAAATTTCCGTCGTCACTCGTCAATGAACGTAGCCATAAAATGACACAAATTTTCGTCAAATATATACTACATTTATGTATTTTTCGTCATTTGAAGCTGGAAATTGCGTGAGCAATTCCAGCTTTAAATGACGAAAAATAGAACTCCTACACCAGTATATCTGGATCCTGGCATGCACTCCGGCCTGGAAGTCAAAGGGTTAAGGTGCATGAGGGATGGTCTGTGCACTCATTGTAGCCTCACCCGTGTACAATTACTTCTAGTGTTAACCCTTAAAGCTCTAGAATATTTTGTTAGTTAGCTTTTTCTGATTCATTTGAATACCTATGTTATGGGTCTACGACCATTAGAAATATTTGTACTTTTTTACAGTGCGGGGATAGACTTTAGACGTGTAGACGTCAGATTCTGACTACTAAAGTCTATCCCCGCGCTGTAAGGGTTAGACATCAGTATCTAAAGTCAATCCCTGCACTGAAAGAATTTACAAACTAGAAGGGTCACGAGTGTTTAATCTAGGATTCAGAAGGGGCATGGCGCCACTGATCTAGTAGGGTCTGCTGTGTTTTCCCGCTCGATATTCGTGCCAAAATGGATTTTATTGGCTTACTTTCATAATTTGGACCCGCTGAATTAAAAAAAGTAAGGTACCATTTTTTACTCCACTCCTTCAGTGCGCATTTTAAATTTCAAAATTGCCGCCAAAATGGAGGATTTTTCACCCTTTTTTCCCACCATAAGTAAATATGCAACTCTTTGACAAATTTTATCATCTTTTATTGACTGCTTACATGCATACCTAAGTACAACAGAAGATTCTGCTGCTTTTCAGACCTTTTAAGATATTTATTTTAAATATTGAAGACATTTTTGTAGCTTTTAGTAAAACACGAACCACAACCGCATAATATACGGCTAAAATGGCTAGTGACGTAATTTCTGAAAATATATACAGTTTTGTGATGGATACTTCAGCTTTAGTAGTACTTAGTCAAATCAAATCTAATTAAATAATCTTCATTTAATGAGGGTATACCAATTAGCGCTGAAGCGCTAATTTGCGATGGGCCCTCGTAAAATCGTACACATACATTTATAGTTGTCGATATAATTAAAAAGTGCTTGTGAAATTTTAACACATTTTATAAAACAGATAATGATAAATTCTACTATTGAGAGGGTTACGTATATAAAATACCAACTTATGAAAATCAAATTGTTAATAGTTACAATATACGTACATATACATTAACTTTGTTGATACAATATAATAAGAAAATAAACATTGTTTAAACTTAGACAGTGAATTGGCGGAGCGAATCTCAACCGGGATATTATCATGATTTATACCACACAGTAATTATGCCTATTAAGGAAAAACTTTTGTAATAATACTGGTTAGTATGTAGATTCATTTTACTGGCAGATCTGGTATTGTGGGTATAAATGTTCTTAGAATATGTAAATAGCTTTTCTAAGCCTTGGTTACTTAAACCATTCATGCATTTGTATACCTGGACTGCTATGTTAAGGTTTATCCTAGTTCTTAATCGCAGCCATTTTAGTTCAGCAAAACGATCAGCGATTGTAATGTTGTAATCATAATATTTTTCATCAAGAATAATACGGCATTTTCTATGTTAAAGTTGGGTTCGCCAAAATGCTGGAAAACTTCAGCAATTAACATCTGATGTTGATTCCAGGCACATATAGCGCATGATCCATTTATGTTGTAATTGTGGCAAATTTACCTCCCTAGACAGAGCCGGTAAAATCATGAAAGCATATTAAACCTCTGTTTTTCTCAAGCCCAATAGCATTAGACATATATATATATTAGACATATATATTAATTTTCCGTCTGGATTTACCTTTTCCAGTTATAAAATATAGATTTCCTTATGTTGTTGTTTGTCACCAAGACTATCAAGAGAACAAAGATATCTGTATCGGGTGAATACACGTCTATATCCCGAATGTCTCCATCTGTTTTTTTATGTATCCAGCACATGCATTGGAATTAGTGTATCCGCCTCTTCGCGTTGGTGATTATGTATATTAAGATGATAAAGGCCAGGATAGTTTGCATAAGTGGACGTCCCATAGACGACAATTAAGTTTTTTTCTAAATCTGAAAGATTAACAAGCAAAGCTTGTCAATGTGTGAGAGAAAGGTTTTCAGTGGTACTAGTTTTATATTGGTTGAATCATTTATGTCAAATCTTACAGGTTCAACCCCACCGGATCTTTTATTGCATGTCTGAGATTTAAATGAGTTTTCAATATACCTATCAAATATAACTCTGTCTTCTTTATACCCACACATGATCTTGGAAATACTGTGAATGAAGGCTTGAACAAAATCAGAGCAGTAGGCCATTGTTGTTGTCTTTGTGATGGCTTGTACAACTGACAATGCATCTATGATGCATACATTGTATCGATCTTCCTTTGATCAGTTTGGTCTGTCTGTACAGCAGCTATATCTCCTTCTGGTTGATTTGATTGTTCTACTTGGCACTCTTCAATACAATGGATAATGGCGCTTTTGTCATTTGGTATAAGGAGTAGACCATCAGATGAGAATAAAGACCTTGGAATTACGGAAAATTCATATGTACCTATTGTCTCTTGTAAAGAAGCTATAATGGTTGGACGTGACTGCTGAACAACAAGAAATCTGGCTAAAAACTGCCGATCCTCCCTTAATTTCACCAGCTGTTACCTAAAGTAGCCTACACATTGGTTTCTTCTGACATGTATTAAACGTCCCAAATTGATTTCTCTGATGTGGACGTTGAAACACGTTGTGAAACAAATTCTCCAAATTGAGTTGTTCCCTTTGTATCACGATGAAGAATATCTTATTTTGCATTGTCTGGAATCTGCATATTAGAGGCTATGTTCATTAGTTTAATTTCCTTGAGAGAGAACGGATTTCCGCCACAGTGCTTAATAATACTGTGTTGGATTAAGGATGATTTTGTGAACATACGAACAGCCGTTGTGCTACTCAATTGGTAATGTTATTTAGTTGTTTGCTTGTCATAGCTGACACCACAATCATGTTGAAATATCTGAATAAGACTCATTAGTTCTGGGGCAATCATGACAAATCTATCTAAAGCATCTATATCTTGCGTAATGCCAGTGGTGCCTCCTGCAACTTCGAGTTCTCTGATAAGTTTTTCCAATGGCTGATCCACAAAAAGGTTTGTAAATGGAATGCCTGACTTGTCCAAATGTTGCCATTAAGTATACTCTATCATATGTCATATATTTCTGTGGGAAATGATTGTTCGAGCTGCATGCTAATTTTTCTGCAGTCACAGGGCAAGCTAGATTGGTTGGAGGGGGTTTAAAATTGATGTTAACATTAATAGGGTTGATAAATTCAGGTAAATAGATCGGTTCATTTACCGAGATGGAATCAGTGTCATCGTCGGTTACATCGTTTTGATTGATAACAATTAGTGTACCATGCAAAGTGTTTTGACCATCAGGAGTGTTCTTTAAAAAGTCAATGGTGTACGCTGCAAATAAGACAGATTCGCCTTTTTATCGAAGGATGGCAATGTAAATCCACCTGTGCTCTTCATTCGCTCAGCAACACCACACGCGATACGCTTTTCTATGCTAATAATCTTCTCATAATTTAAACTTTGAATAATTACTCCAGCACCCCTATATGTGGAGTATCAGGCTGGAGGGTAGAAGAGGCTGGCCGACCTAAGGTTAGTCGACCAGCTGATCTTACATGCTGCCACAGTTTTCGATTCTATGGCAGATGCCGGAAGAGAATTCCAATCGGGTATAGTTTGATGCCAAAATGAATTTTGTCCCAGTCTGATTTGTTTATAGACCTGATTGTGGCTACCACGTGTTCTTTTATCTGCTGGGATTAAACGGTCATTGATAGGAATTTAAACTTTTGAACATACATAAATGTCTAGAATTTGTTCGTCTTCTTTTCAAGTCAGTTCAGCCCAGGTTCTGAATGAGAGATGTCACTCAAACTGGCTGTTTGTTTATAATTTTGAGTGACAAATCTTGCTGCTGATCTTTGCATTGTTTCTAATTTATCGATGTATTTTTGTCTAAAAGATACCAATTTGCTGAAAAATATTCTAAAGATGATCTGACAAGGGAGAAATAGGCAGTCTCCCTTAATTCAGGGGGTCATGCCTTCAGGTTCCACCGAGTTTGCTCTGATTTGTATATGGGATACAACGTTGAGAAGATCCTTGCTTCTATTTTTTTTTGTGAATTTTCAATCGCAAGCCGGTTGAAAGTAGAGTTTTGTGATTGTTTCTATATCGAGAATCTGAAGTAGTGTATAAGAGGTCTGTCGGTCTGTTTTAAAACTATATATTATCTGTCGTGCTACAATGTTGACCGATTTCTTTGAAGATTTGTCACGTTTTCCTGAAATCTTTTTTATCTTCTGTGCCAATGATTAGCCACCAGAGAAAGTAGGTTAGCAATGGCGGTGTTTGAAATTTTCCAATTATATTGATGTAGAACCTGTAAATTTTCAATTTTCATGCATAATACATTGAAGAATACATTGGAAAAAATAATACAAATCATTTTCAATTATACTTCACAAAGTGCCCATTTGCCGCCATTTTGAATTTTAGTTTGCTGTTAATTTTGGGTTGGTATGAAGTAACACACAAAATCACTTTGTATCTTATTTTGAATGCAAAATTCATTAATATGTAATGCCAAACAGTTGTAATGAAGACGTGAACAGTTGAAAATCAAAAGAAATATGATAAATGGCGGCCATTTTGAAATTCAAAATGGAGGATGAAGGAGTTGTTGGAAAAAAATGTACCTGCATTTTTTGGATTCAGCATACCTTTATTGATAAAAAAAGTGAAAAAAATACGTTTTGGCACGCATATCGAGCGGGAATCAAATACTTGACATAGAAGACTATATTAATCATTGGGGGCACCTTATCATGCCCGCCGGGCACCCAGTTCGCTTGGGCATTGCCAACACCCACCCTCCCCAATTAAGGGTACAGTTAGTTACATAGACATAGCCAATTATTACCACTATATACACAAGCCGTTAGGCCTAGGTGGATTAAATATGACGTAACAATAGTTCAATGAGGCACTTCACTGTCTGAATATTAGAAGGGCAGCATGGCGCACCTGAAGGGCAACATGGCGCACCTGAAGGACAACATGGCGCTCACAAAAGGCAACATGTAGCTGCGCCATGTTAGAAATGGCTAGATGAAACACTGGTTCACCGTTTTTTTGTAAGCAAAAAACCGGAGATGTCTCCCCTCCTGCAGCATAACCATAAAGGTTGATAGCTAATATATGTGGTGTCAATGGCTTTTGTAATTAATGTTATTAAATGGCTCAGGTGGACAGTAGAGACTATGTATTTTGATGTGGTGTAACCCGTTTTAAAGCCCCAGCCAAAATTTTGGCTGATCCCTTTTGTCGTCATCAGGCTGGTCCGTCCCTCTGTCCGCCACTTTTAGCACTATAATTTGTTTTAGGTTAGTGGAATGCACATTAAACTTCACATACAGGTCACTAAAGCTTGACTAATTTCACATTTAACCTTTCTGTGACCCCTATGACCTTGACTTTGACGATCAACAAATTTTCTAGTTGACTCAAATTTTTTTTATATATTGCTCCAAAATAATACCGATTCTGATTTTATATGCGGGCTTGAATGACATGGGGGTCTGAAAATGTGGCCATCAGTGCGTCCATTGCTGGCTGGCGGCATATGCCTTCCTATTTCTTCATAAGAGTGAGATTAAATTCATCACTTATCCATTCCAGGTACCTGTGCATATATGCATCATTATCATTAGCAGACAAAGTTTTAATAGTTGATACTTTTGTTAACAGGTGACGCTTGTAAATGTTTCACGTGGATGAACCAGATTCAGCAATCCGGACGTCCAGTCTACCAGTCACACGAAGGCGCCACCTGTTAGAGCGATGTCGTGCGGGCTGAGCGTGGACTTCACCTTTTCCTTTCAGCAGAAGTTGGGTCTTGATACGCTGCCGTCGCCGTGCGCAGAGCTTGGTTTCCCTTCTCCGTCCACTTGTCCCCGCCACACCAGTACCACAGTACCTACCTCACCCTCTCTAACACCACAAGCCGCGAGACGACGCCTTGTCTTCATGCCAAATATATTCAAGGGCCACTCATTCTACCTGGACCTTAATGGCTATGGCTTTGTCACCGATCTCGAGAAGGATATTGAATCTTTGGGAGGGAAAGTGGAAAGCTTTCTATCCAGGGAGGTGAAATATGTGGTTACAAACAGACGTGGGTCCCTGGCCGGGAGCCCGTCTGTCACAGATCAGTCCTCGCCAGGGATGCCGAGCAAAGACAGCCCACACAGTACTCAGTCTCCTCTGGCACTCACCAGAGGGCGGGCTCTACTCCTCAAGGCGAGTAAATCACAACAAGGCAACCCTTTGCCTTCTCAGGATGTGCTCACCAGGGCCAAGGAATGGGGCATTAAGACACTTCACTTATCTGATGTGCAGCGTAAAGTGGATAAAGAGAAGGCATTGTGGGAATGTCCTCGAGACGGCGGCTCGACCAAACAGAAAAAAAGGCGATCGTCCGGGAAAAAATCTGCCTCCGTTAAACATCTCTCAGGAAACTACATGAAGTTTGAGAATGTTTCTGGTAAGCACAGGCCTTGCTATGAGCAGTTCAGTGGCAGTGTGCAGGCTGTGTACATACCAGCCCCTGATGAAGAGGGAGTTACAGGATCCCCTTTTGAGAACCCGGCACGGCAACAACAGCAGGCTACTGCTGCTAAAGCGAGTAAAGCCGTGAAACCTGCTGCCAGCACACCCGCCCCTGCCGCTACCGCAAAGAAACACATACAATATGCATCAGGTTACTGTGAGTGTTGTCAGATGAAATACAAAGGCTTAAAAGAACACTTCCAATCACAAACACATTTGAAATTTATTAAATGCAAAGATAATTTTTCAGAATTAGACACGACAATCAATAAACTGCCAACACTTGAGGATTTTTGCTTGTATCTTTCAAAGGAGGCTCTTCCTATTGAGAGGAAAACTAAAGAGACATCTCTGGTGATTCATGATGAAAATGCGATGGATGCAGACATTTCACCGAACAATAGTGCAATTTGTGAGAACCCAGGATTAAAGTCACCCAATATATCAGATCAACCACTAGATTTCAGCAGCATTCGACATGAAATAAGTCCATCTGCTTGTGACAGTCAAAAAGAAAACATACCCCCAGTCTCAGAAAATAAGGCACTGACAATAGATAACCAAGAAAAAACAAATCTGTCGCCTACAAATGAAAAAGCAATACGGACAGACAATAATACTTTAAAGGTCAATTCAGCAACTGTCGGTTATGGCGAATGGATAAAACTAGTCAATATCCAGAATGCTTGCGAAAAGAGGCAACTAAATTGTGCTGACCCTCCCAAATGTCTCTCTGATGGTAACAATAACATCAGCTCCATTGAGTCTTCATTTGTCAACAAAATAGACAACCAAAATATCACTAATAATTTGCCAATTGAATCCAAAGTCTTTGAAAATCTCGAAGACAACACTAAGGACAGCATCAGTCAACCCTTAAAAACTATAAATGACGTTTTCAAGAATAATATGAACAACAATCTTGAAGTAGAAGCTCAGTCAGTCCAGTCAACAAGTTTGGAGGGAAGACATAAGCTGAAAGCACGTAGATTCTCAGTCAGTAAATCTGCAATGGGAAAGGAGAGTAGATTGATGTCACTTATTGACAAAATCACAGAGTCTGTTGTGTCTGAACCCAACCAAATAAATAATACGTCACGAGACTCTGAACGCCACACGATCTCAGGTCCCAACCGTAGCAAACCTGGAAGTGAAAGCAGTAAACAAAGGAGTGAAAACAGCAAGCCGGGAAGTGAAAACAGCAAACTGGGAAGTGAAAACAACAAACTGGGTAGTGAAAACAGCCAGCAGAGAAGCGAAAACAACAAATATGCTCATGATATATGCATTCCCAAACTGATTATCAGTGATGGAAAAAGTCCACAGCTGTGTGATGCCATCACTGATGACCTTAGAAAATATCACAATTCTGCACAGATTAGTGGCGAAGTACTTCCTTATGACACGAATTTGATAGCTGCACCTGAGTCTTGTAAAGAGATGAATAGTCCATCCAGTTTAACTAAACCCGCTGCTGCAGCTAACAGTGTGTTGGAAAATTATCACTATTCCAGCCAGAATTCTCCGTCAATTGGAAGTGAACCCAAATGTGAGGAATTGATTAATACTCCACAATTGTGTCATGACTCCGATGGTAGTAACCATCTGAATGCGTCAACATGTGTCTCCCCTTTTACACCCAGTATGCCAACTTTACACAAATACGACAGCAAGTACAGCACAGACACTGTAGACTCACTGAAAATGCCACTGCTGGATGAGATACCAAACAAAACTGGTGTCGCGACACCTTTTCTAGATAAATTAAATACATTTTCTGAAAATCAATTTCTGGCCACCACCGACTATGTGACAGTGCAAAATAATACAATGATCGATGTTACCCCATCTGAATTTTTGAAGACTGTGTCAACGCTTGATATGCATAGCATAGACAACTTTGATGACACTGTGAAGGCTTTGGAACGCGAGCTGCTCTCACCGGAAATTAATGGATATATTCAGAATAAGACAGAACTGTCACCCTCCGATAACAATCAGTATGATGACAATCAAGCCAGTGGGTGTATTAATGAGGACATGATGACCGTCGAGGTAGAAATGCTGCCTTCAGATCATAAAGGTTCCCCAGACGATAATGACATAGTCACATTAGAAGTTGAAATGATGCCAGAAAATGTTGGAGATATTATTTCGGGCATTATTTCAACTGATGTAGAACCTAACATTGTGGGAGATTTGAAATCAACTCGTATTAAACCTTCAGTTGATTATATCGTTGACAAACAATGTGAACTCTTGGGTCATATTGCTCGGCCTGGCTCAGAAATCTCCCAACATGGTAATGAGCATCTCCAAAAACTATGTACCGATTCAAACATGGAAATCCTACCTTCTAAACCCCTAGTACAGCAAATAAAAACGGAGAGCAGTTGTAGCGGAGCAGATAAAGGCTCCGGAACCAGTCGTCTCTTTGGGTCCGATTCAGTGAGCTTGCCGACCAGTTGGTTTGATGTGAAGGTGGCTAATGTAGGAGGACCTTATATAGAGCCATCGTCAGAACCAGAAGCAGAACTTAATGTCGATAAAAACGATCTGCTGTTTTCTGAAAGCTCTCAGCACGCGTCAACACTTCCTGACAACTGGGCTGTGCCGTTCTCCAATGCGAGTGAGCTGGGTAGAAATGTGAACCTTCCCCCACTCAGCTGGGAGGGAAGTGATGATACGAGATGGAGCTGTGATCTACAGAAAACCTGTCAGAATATTATCAATAACCTGGAGTCTGACGTGGAGTCTACGCTTTCCAGTCAGTACAGTCAGTACAGCGTGGATACTGACAGCAGGGCAAGCGTGACGGGACGTGTGCGGAGAAAAAAAAAACGAATGCCACAAGCAGTCCGATCATCAAAACCCTCAATGACAGATGACGCCCTGAGTGACATACAAAAAATGATGGACAGTAAGTTAAAACTTGGCGATGACGAGGGTACTTCTGCGCAAGAGAAATCACCCTGTTATGGAAGGGTATTAGCTTCATCAGGTGAGACAAAAGGGATTCTCATAAACAAAGAAAAAGAACTGGAAAGCAAAGAGACCAAGGCAGTGCGCTTTGCGCTGGTGCCAAGTAAATTTGAGACTGAATTAACCAGACCTGTTTTCTCTTCAACTCCTGAGTCCTATCCATACTTCAGTGTCATACACGGATCAAGTCTTTATTATAAAGGAGTAGGGGGTGTGGAAGAGTACTGTCAACTCGAAACATTATATGAGGAACTGCCGGTTGAGCAACCAGTGGAAAGTGTAACTGTAGAAAACATGTACAATCACACAGTAAGCGACACAGAGGGAGGCTCTAGATGCAGAGATAAACATGTGGCAGCCAGCTTCACAGACAGTGGGTCTAGATGCAGCGAGAAACATGTGTCTGAACATTCTGTTATGAGCCAAAGTTGTGGTCAGCAGGATAGTGAAGCCACTTTCGAATCATTGCATACCGCGAACAATATACCTTCCGACAGTGATACAATAAGCTATGGTGAAGACTATTATGACAGAGAGCAAATCAATGACGGGGAAGAGAGCGGAGACATGATATCTAATTGTGATGTAAAATCTGAAAACATTGACTCAATTTTGAATTTTAATAACAGAATCATGGATATACCTGCGAATTCTGTAAATGAAGAAAGTTTTAATGTTATGCGTGATAGGCATGAATCATATCAATTTGATTTCGGTGGGGGATGTATTGACAATCCAGCACACCCAGTGATGGTCGATACTGATGCCAGATCAGAGACAAGTGGTACAAAACAGACTAGCTCATCAGGTCCCATACCAGGGTCTGAGTCTTGCTCATCTGAACAGGCCCCATGGCAGATACAGCCAGCTGAGGGGGTTAAAATCAAAATAGGTAAACACCTCTTCCAAAATATCCAGTCTAATGTTTGTGATCAAAGTGATGGTCGATCAGGTGGTTCTGAGATCACACAATCAGACTTACCAAGTCAGGGACAGTACTCCTTACAAGGTGGCTCACGGCTTGGACTCAAATCGGACTCTCGCTTCAGTCATTCTGAGTTTTTCTCGGATGGATCTGAGTTGCAGTCAGACTCTGTGGCCAGTATGTCTGAGTCTCTGGCCAGCAGGTCAGAGTGTGCTAGTCATGCTGGTAACTGGGCTGTGGAAGCCGCCAGAACACCTCAGATCAAACTCAAACTGTCCCGTGGTGTGACGTCCCCACCCCATAATGCACCCGCCCCTGTTACCCCCAAATCCAAAACGAAACAGAACAAAGCAGCAACGCCGCGTGCGACCTCCAACAAAACGCCAAAGTCCAGTGGCAAACTACATAAACCTAAAACTCCCTCCACTCCAGCTAGTGATGCTGGCACCTTGACCAAGCTACAGTGGCGTGTACAGAGGTCAGGGGACTGTAAACTGACCTTCAGCACAAAGAAAACAGCACTTCAAGGTCAAGGTCTCTCTCCAGCGGTCCAGGTTCAAGGTCGTTCCCGTCGCGCATGCGCCACGGCGTCTGCTGCGGCGACAGCTGCGTGTGTGGCGTGGGAGGAAGACTCGGACGGTGACCGGCGCTGCCAGACTAAACACAGGAGACGAAGAAAACTATTCTGATGCTCACTAATTTTGTATCAACAACCAAGAAAACATCCGCATTGGCCCGATGTTGTTTTAATGTTGGGCCGGCGTCGTAGACGGTGGACCAACATTAAAACGACATCGGTTTACTGGCTCCTGTTTGCTGGAGGGGTGTTCAACCAGTCTTGTTTTAATGTCGGGCCAACGTCATGGACAATGGACCAGCATTAAAACAACATTTGTTGAATGCAGCGTGTTTTGTGGGATTTTTGTTTTATGTTTATTGAAGACTGTGCCATTGTTTTGATACTGTTTTATCGCCCTGTGACATACCGTTCATGAATGTTTTAATATTTATTTTCTTCAGTATTATTTACATTCACAACAAACATGAAGATGTTGACGCACTGCTGATTTAATGTTGGCCCGACGTCGCAGACAGTCTGCCACCTTTAAACCGATAGTGGGTCAATGTCTCGTGTTTGCTGGGTTTTTACGCAGAATGTACATTTCCCTTGTCAAAACACACTGTTGCATGCAGCACAAAACTTGCATCATTTTTTGTTTTATCATCAACGAAACATGTATAATGTACTTATCAATCTAGATCCAAGCTTTAAAATGATCGTATTGTATATGAGACCTATTCCTTAGTATTCATAAATAATTGATAAATAATAAATAATTAATTTTAAAGATGACATATTGTGTAGATTATCGAGTATATAAAGATGCTGTAAATATTTTACACACTTTAATTTTAGGTTTACTAAACGGGCAACAACTTAACATAGGTGGAAAGTATTTGCGACTTGCTAAACTTGATTCATTTAACTCAAATTTATTGATCAAAATAAAATTTGAAAAAAAAAATTATATTAAAAGGCAGGGATAAGATGACTTCAGAACCTTGAAAACTTGGACGCATTTGTAATTTGTCACGAATATACAAAATAAAACTATTTAATTTTTAGCATGATTGACAATAATTCATAATATAGACTTAAAATACATTCGATTTTATTGTAAAACTAAAATTAATAAAAAGAAGTTTGCAAGTGTTGGGTTATTCTTTAATATTATCACGTTATTCATTAATTCATTATTATTTCCAAATATAAATTGTGAATAATAGATTTATTTCCACACAGCGGTTTTATGTGGTCTGTGTTTTAAACTGTTTTTAATTTGGTAATGTTAATATTGCAATATAGTTATATATGTTTTCTAAACGAAAAACTCTAAAAGAAAGGATAAGATGTTTTAGTTTTCAATTTAAGTTTTAGCTATTTTTATTTTCTAAATCAGATAGTAAATGGGAGTTTTAATTATTTTATCATTCACATTGATAATAAAATGTTTGAAATCTAATACTTGATTATTATTTTAATGTTGTTTGGTGACATACAGAAGAACAAAAAAGGACATAAAATGTAATCATGCTTTGTGAATTATTTGTTTTGAGTCATTATAAAATAATTGGAGTTAGTTAAAATATTTTACTACAGGCTAAGGATATACAACGTAGTCTCAATTTTGGACCGGTCTCTTTGATGCTAACCATAATTTGAGACAGCCTTTTGACCCTCCCCCACGCGCCTTATAAATACATTGTTGCACACGTTGTCTCATTTTTTAAAAACCAATACAATATGGCAGATATTTTTAATATAATTAACATGATGCCAAAAGAACATATTAGTTAATTTAATTCTCATCACTATTATCGAAAATTATTTTTATCTGTAGGCCAATATCCCATAATGTATTCTGGTGTGAATTTGTTCTTAATCAGCAGTAGTTTGAATTATTTGTCCTGAATTAAACAAAAACGCGTAATATTTCTGCCCACATGAAGTTGTGCGTCGCGACAACGAGACACAATATCACATGGTGAATTATGTAAGTTAGCATGCAAAGTGTTTATCCTGTGTGGATGTGTTGTTATATCTGTATCAGTTTAGCCAGAGGCTTTCCAGAGGTGCGACCTAACTCATCATTGTGATCTCATAATTTATTCATTGTCATTGGTTTCT